>JAODAL010022834.1:0-63887 GCA_025379985.1 Phyllomedusa bahiana | reverse complement strand
AAAACAGAGGGATCCAAAGGGCGGTATCTAAAAACGTTTTGTTAAACACGGACTAAACCTTTCCCCTTTAGAACTGATAAATTGCCTCATTGTGGTTTTCCCAAGGGGGGTTGGGGGAAGGGAGCAGTCTATTTTTTTTTCGGGGTTTAAAGGGGGCCCCTCCCTGTGAGCGTTCTGTATTTTGTTTTTTAATTTCCCTTTTCCCCCATTTATATTTTTTTCCCATTTTTTATTTCACTTACCCCCATATTTTGTCCTTTTTACAACTGGTTTCCCAGCCTATTATTACCTCCTAAAACCCAAAACCCAAACCCAAAAGGTAAAACAAGTACCCCCGAGTTTGTTTCACCTTCTGGCCCACCAAACCCCTGCTTTAAATTTTTCCCACTCTGAATGGAACTGGCAAAGCCCCGCGTCTTCCCATTTTCTTTCTTTAGCGGGGGGGAAATAGCTTACCCCCCTGAAAAATTTCAACACCTGCACAAACACAGAATTTTCCCAGTCCCCCAGATCGACCTGTAGTAAGCCAGCCCACTGTCGAGGTGGAATCGAATCCCCCCACCCACCCAGCAAGAAAACACCAAAAGGGTAATTTAATAACATTTTTAAAAAAAAAATTATTTTGTGTATAATATTTTGAACCGAAAAAAATACTGTTTAAAAGGGGGTTGTTGCTACAATGATTGGGTTTTAAATTTAAAAAGATCTTTAAAAAAAACCAGCTTTGGGCTTATATGTTTCTTACAAATGTTCTTTCTGATTTTGAGTTAGCCCTGTTAGTATTACACATCACCTTCTCAAATTTCTATTAAACAGCCGACCTTTGTTTCCCTTATCCCTTTCTGGCTGTCAGGTCTGAATGACTCATCACCTTTGAAACAAAGGGCGGGGCAGAGAAACCCCCCCCCAAAAGGGGGGTTTTGGGGGGTTTTTGGGAAGGGGGTGGGGGGGAAGGACCCCTGGGGTTTGTGTTTTCCCTTTCTGCCTGGATTAACCCTGTGTGGCCCTGCTTTCCTGCTCTCTACACAGATGGTTTTGACAGCAGTGGGCCCCCTTTTTTACTTTAATCTTTATTTGTTTTTCAACCGTGACATTTAAATAATACTATAGAGATTCAGGCATGTGAATACTTTTTGCTCTCCAAATATTAGTTTGGGCATCCGAGTATAGTAAAAAACTTCCCTTGTTGTTTTCTGGAGATTTTGGGGGACTTGTAAACTAAGCAGGGGATATAGGAACAAAATGCAATTTCCCCCCTGCTCTTTTTGCACACCACTTTTAACCCTTTCCCCTCTACCTCATAGATCAAACCCCCTCCTGCAACGAACCCAGGCAGGCACACACAGGGGGAACCTGAGAGCAAACCCCCCCCCCGCCCCCCCCACCCCCTGTATAGAAGTTACGGAGGTTTCCCCGTGTGTGTTTGGGGGGGGGGGAAGAGGGGGGCAGAAAAAAAACCCGACCAAAAAAGCACGCCCCTCAGGGTTTAACTTACCAGGGACACTGAAAAGGCTGAAAGGGTCGTAATGAGACAACTCCTTTAACCTCATTGTCTAGACTTTTTTTTTCCGATAAGTCTCAACTATAAAAAGGATTTTCATTTTAGTATATGGAAATTAAGAAAAATCTATTATACTAGGCTTGAAAGAGTCCAGCTCCTCTGCCTCAGTTTGGGCATTGAGCATGAAATTGCATGCTGTATTAGAGGAAACTTAATGTTGTCATCTGATTGGTTCCAGAGGTCCTGAGAAACTTGGATGGACGGGACTTGGGGGGATAACATTTTAAGAGGACATGTGATCATATACTTAAAGGTGGGGTTTTGACCACAATCTATTTCATACCACCTGCATCCAGCTCTTCAGCTGTGTGCTCTGAAGGGGGGGTGTGTTATGTGTTTTTTGAATTGCATATCATGTGGACCCAGCAGCAGGGCCCTGTGGAGTCAGGCAAGCGAAAAAGCCACCGACTCTAGAATTCCGAAATTTCAAAACCTCCGACTCCTGGCTCCCTCATTCATGGTTTATACAAGGTCTGCCACCTTTTTTTAATTACATTCTTATGTGCTGCAACTTTCATACCAGGCACAATTTTTTTTTTTTCGGTGGGGCCCGTCCACCCCAACTTGATCCTTTATCCAAGCCAGTGATTGCCCAAAATATTTTTGATATAAAATTTAAACTTTATTTTAGAATCCACGTAAAAAAACCGTTCTTTAAGCACCATTGGTACATGGCGCTGATGTTTAAGTGATAACTTTACTGTAGTTAATATGGTAACATCAGGCTGTTTACCTCCTTATGGATACAATAATCAAGCTATTTAGGTGAGACAGGACACTTACAAGCAAAGGGGTAACAATGTTTTGATATTGAAACAATTTGTGGTGTAGAAGTTTGAAGAAAAAGCTGTTAATTGTATCCAAAGTCTAGTTTGCACCAAACATTGGGAATGTGTAGAAGTGACCTGGGATCAGATTTTGGTCAAGAACCTGCTTCATTTTCTGATCCAGGTAGCCCAGAAGGATTCCGGCACGTATTGAAAACCAAAAGTGGAGTATCCCACATACTATACAAAATAATAAATAATTTAACACTTTGATTTTTAGGAGCAAAATTGTAATAAGCAGATGCTAAATTACTTGCAAGTCACATTTATCGTAATAAGATATGGTAGATGACTGATATATAAAATTACAGTAGCACTCATATACAAAGCTTGTAGTGGGATGGGAGCGACATATGGAGCCTGAAAAACACAAGTTCAAAAACAATTTTTACCTTTTTGCTTGTCAGTGTAAAATATATTTCTATTGGACCATGACTTTAGGACACAAAAAAAATTGTAGAGATGCAAAAACACGGCATGAACATTTGTGGAGTCTCTGGTATTCTGTTTCTGAGATTGAATAGTATTTTTTGTCCAATCCATGCAGAAACTGGCATACCTATGAGCCGCACTTCTGGATGCTCATTATTTCCAGGCTAGAGAACGGGCCTCTATACACTATCTTGGGGTTGAGGGGCAAAGCAGGTGACACAGGGGCAACACTCTAACAATGTCAGGGGTGTTATAAGATTTGGGAAATTGCCTCAGCCTACAGTTCTAGGTATTTGATGATTGTAGCTTTTGAAGACTCTTTCTTTGAAAACAGGTGAAATAATTTTGCTGAAACTCTGTTTGCCATAGGAGCGGAATCTTTTCCCCTCGAGGCAGACGTTTGCCTGCTCCATGTCATCAATTACACTCCTCATATGATAAAGCTGAAGATATGGTAGCGGAAGCATGACCCGGACCCAATTCCTGTGATCTTTGCACTTGCATCCGAATAACTACTGGACCAACTTTATTATATATTTTGGGGGGGTCTGGAGTGTCGCCTTTTTTATTGAACGAACTTCAGACTCCTGCAAGAATAGCCTCACGTACTCCCACTAGCCCTGCCCCGCCGGATGACATCACCAGGCATTTCCTCTCTCTAGTCAAAAGAAAGAAAGGTCTGTTTATATATAGGGCTGGGAAGTAGCTATAAATTGTAGCTCATGAGGAAATTGTTTTGCCACTTGGCGCAACATAGGGGTCCAAGGTTCAAATATCCTGCAGGAACTAAAACCTATGGATTTTTTTATTTCTCTTTTTCAATGCACAGACTGATTGATGGTTTCTTTCTTTTATTATTTTGTACTCGTTTGACTAATAATATCGGAGTTTAGGCGGTGGGAGGAGACGAATGAACCGCATTGAGGTGTTGAACACTCAGTAGCTGCCTGGAGGAGAATGTTAGTATCTCTGTGCATGTCTGTCAGGACTGTAGGAGCCTATCTGTAGCCTGGGTAGTATCACCTGGAGAACGAGCTGTAAAACAAGTTTGGATCACTAAGGGAGCAGCTGAAAAACAAAAATTGGTGAGAATTTTTAATAATGAATGATTAATGATGAAAGTTGTTTATTATTTAATTTGCCAACATCCATTTTACTTCGTGGCAAACCCCCTTTTAATGTCTGTGTTAGTACATAATTACATGATGCCCATGAATATAGCATTCTGGTGGAATCTGTTCTTAGATCTCAAACTTGTGTGGTTCACCTGTTTTCCCCATATAAATTTATTATGGAGTATGTCCTTTAGGTGGTGTCAATTAAGGGGCGTGTCCCTCATATTCTGACATTGTCCAATAAGTGGTAACACCCATACAGTAATAACTTTTTAGAAGAAAAAAAGAGGAACAGCACAACATAGAACAGGAGGCTCCAGGATTGATGTTTCATGGGGAACACAAGTATTTACTAAAACAGACTTGTCAGAATATGTCACAGGTCCTCAGTAAGGGAATTCTAAAATTCGTATCAAATTAGTCAATCAAAAAAAGCATGTGTTTTTATTGCTGCTTGCATTAGGAGTCTGTTAAAGCAAACAAACACCTGTGCTTGAACCCATCCTAAATCTTACCTATTGTTAAAAATAAGTCCTGACCAGCCTTCAAGAATGTTTAAATTAGGATAAAAAAATTGGTTTGGATGTAAAGATAACAACCCCGTATGACTGCCTTCCTTCTGTCAGTTTTGTGAACTTTAACACATAGTCTAGTTCTTGACTCTGCTATTTTGGATTTAATGATAATCATATGACATGGAACATGCCAAAATGCCGTGTTAATCAAGTTGTGTAATATAGATTTAGAAATATTGTACTTATCTAGAATAGCTCTCTCCTTTCTGTTTCCTCTGTGTATTGCTCGTTGTCAGGGGTACCGACCAGCACAGATCTTCTGTCTTGCTTGCCACGTTCGCTTGGTTATAGCTTTTACAGTGCAAATTTTATAAATGTGTCCATTGTAGCGCACAAGTGTGAGGCAGGCGAAACAAAGTGGTGGTAGAACCCCTTTAAAGGGATAATGTGGAATATAACAGCACAGTATAAATTAATACAAAAATACATTAAATGTATTGTCATGGAAAATGGTAACGTCATGTATATCTTTAAAAAAAAAATTAGCAAAAAATGCCTCAGCATTTGTTTTTACATAGGGTAACATCATATGTATGAAATAGAGCGGCTTTTGTCCTTACCAAGATCAGTTCCCTAAGAACCTTTATAATGCCTTCCCTATCAACTACCAAAACTGTGTAAAATAGAAAAGTAACCCATACATTGATTACATCACTATCCAATTCCAGTCACTGCCAAATGCTCCCTGTTCCCCCACGGTTCCCTCGCTGATGAAGTCTACGAGTTCGATGATCAGATGACGCTGCAAGCCAATCATCGTAGACCTATTATGTTCACATGCTTGAGTCGGCCAGAGGATGTTGAGTAGGTGCCAGCGTCAGGTGTATCTGTATTATGAACTATGATGGGAATACTAGAGCTCTGGCTGCGCTGGAACAGTGGTGAAGGGAGTGTTGCGTATGGCTTAATTTTCTATTATAAACACGATTGTGGAGGGGTTTTTATCGATGTGTCTTTGATACTTGTGCGATTACTATGAAAATCGAACAATGCTTGGAGCGCGATTTTGTTATTTTTTTCTAGATCTATATGAATCAAATTGACATCTGGGCGTTACCGTTTCCCATGGCAATACATTTAATGTATTTTTGTATTCATTTATACTGTGCTGTTATATTCCACAGTACTGTACAGGAATGGTCAGTGTTCATATTGTGTTGTGTCCTTCCACAGTCTGGCTCTGTTCAGTCAGTGCAGGGTGCCAGATTGTGTATGTACACATAAGGGTAATAGTAACACCAAGTTGTCAATTTGTTCATACCTTTTCAGATGGGATACAGAAGAGCGCTATGAAGAGATGCTCTAAGAAGCTAGCTATTGAATAGGAGTATAAAACATAGTAGCTAAGAACTGCGTTTAAAGAGGTTTCCCTAGTATAGATAATAGTTTGGCATATTACAGTCTGCATGAAGTCATAACTTTTTTATGCATATGATATGATGGGGGGGTGTTTCTGCTTTATTTGTGATTCATTCAGCCTCCCTTGATCTGACATTTATGTAGTGCTACCAAACTCCACAGTGCTGTACGGACGTGGTAATTATTCACATTTTAGTTCTTGCCTCTAATGGGGGGGTCAAAAATTTATGTTCGAATCTCGAAGATCACATTTGTATACTTGACTTAATGGTGATGAAAAAATAAACCTCCGTGGGAACCATTCTCTTGGTGTCATGGTGGGTGGATCACAATTATATTGAGCATGACGAAGCTGCAGCTTTACCCCTTTGACACACTGTAGATGTGCAGCTATTGTTTTAGAGGTTGGTTAACCTGACCTGCTGGCCAGTACTGTAAAATTTGAAAAATGTATTTTTTTTTTTATTACACAGCACGGAAAAAAAGTTTAAAACCAAAAAAAAAAAAGAAAAAGTGAACCCGTTTTTTAACACCTTTTTCTTAATGTCAAAACCCCCAAAAAAAAAAAACTCACTTGAATTCATGTTTTTTTTTTTTTTTCCGTTATTTAAAACAAAAATATTTTTTTGTGTTCTCAGTAAAACAAAAAGAGAAAAAAAATTGGGATCCCAAAAAAATGGCAGAGCCGGGCTGCGTGTCCACTTTAACCCCCAGCTTTTGTTTTTTACAGGGTGGAATCCTTTTTACGTATGTTTTTGGCGACTCTCCCCGGGGGAAACTTTCTGGCTCCTGGGTCTGATTCGGTGTTTTACCGACATGCTGGAAATTTTTTAAAGAACCCCTTTCGTGCTCCCTGTATTTGGGGAAAATCCTTTTTAAAAGTGGTCGGGGTTGTTCTTGAATTGTTTAAATGCTGAAACTTTAAGAAATCTGATTTTGGACAAGGTTACTCAAGGCTATGGTTCCATGCTTTAAGAAATCATCTGTTCAAGGTCTTCTCCAGCTACAGAATGGTTTTGCTGCCTCCTGCTGTTGATGGATGAAATAATCTTTAATTCCCTTATGGGTATAAAGACATTAAAATGTTCTTAGTAAACTTAGTTCTATTTAATTCAATTTAATTCATTTCTAAAATTATTCTTTGTCATAAGTTGTGGAGGGAGAAGGGGGATAGTTTGGATTGTCTTAATAAAAGGACCAACTATATTCTGGTAATGATCACCTTCTTGATTCGATTGACAGCATACTGGTCTGTCCTAACTTATGTTCAAATATTGTGCCTCTTGTGGTGATACAATAAGTGTTAGGATATGTTCACACGGCGTAATTGCAGCACGTACAGCACGCACCGCAATACGTCATGTGTTTTGGAAGCTGTGGTGATCAGCTCATACCCCCAAAGCACAGGGGTGTGTGTGTGGGTGGGGCAGCCTCATTGACATGTATTGTCAATGGGGCGGGAACATGACCCGTAATCCATAGCTCTCTATGAGGAAAGGAAGCAAAATCAGAACAGCAATGCCTTTAGTAATCTTTATGTACCTTTGCCTATATGAATTAAAGATAATCAGTGTGATGGCAATACCCTTTTAAAGGGTGAGTTTTGTTTAAAGTGATCATACAACCTTCTTATCAGGTAATTTCATAAAGAGTCTGTTTCCGGATTTATCAGCAGTCAGAAGTTAAATCATTTTACTCTTGAGCTCCCAGGTTATGTCACTTAAAAATATATACATTTTATGTTTTAATCAATTTTAGAGTATAATTTATAACCCCATCCTGCTTGAATATTATCCATATTTGTTTTTTTCTATGCCTTGTTTCCATTTTAATATATTTTTATTCTCTCCAAGGTGGTGCCATGTCGGTATCTACTGCAGACAGTTAACGATGAAACGGTCTCCTACATCCAGCACTTGAAGTCTTTAGCTTTCTCTGTATACTGCCAGTGTCGACGGCCAGTTGCCTCCCAAATTCCCATCAAGCCACTTACTGGCTTTGGTCCAGCAGCTGCTCTTAACACAGTATTGAGGAACTCAGAGGTAACTTGGAAATATCCTGCTCCTTTTGAGAGACGTTCTCTTTCAAACAGGAACAAATAGCATAGAAAGTCATAATAAAGTTGTAAAGAAATGGAGAATAATGCTACTTGCGACATCGTCTTCTGTGTGTTCACATGTTACTACAGTATCATATCTCCTGCTTTACAGGTTCTGGGCACAATTACTTCTCACCAAATGCTGCTTGGTTACCTAGCAGGGATGTTGGTGTCAGTTATAACAAGTGCATCAGTCAGATTTGTTATAACTGGCTAAAAAGACCCCCTTTTTTAATCTACATGTGTACTTTGCACTTATGCTTTTTATCATGATTTCTTTTGTATTCTGTCTATTATCTCCGCTTTAGCTCAACTTTGATTAGATACATTCTGGTAGACTTTAAATATGCACAGTACAAACCCTGAAATGTATGAAAAGTGCATACCTTAGCTTCTCTTACCTGGTACACTACCTTGACCTGACATGTCTAGAGTTGCTTACAGCTTTCCCTGACCTCATATATTTATTCCATATTCCTTATAAATAGAATGCTCTTGTGGACAGGTCTTCTATCTATTGTCAGGGCTGTGGAGTCGGTAAACCAAATCTTCAACTCCTCAATTTCCCTAAATCTCACGTAACTCATCTTGTAGGATACTCACATATAAGTTAGCATTGAGACCACCATCGCTCCTGGTCAAGTGTCTAACTTCTTTGGCTGTGAAACAACAGTCTCTGTCGCATCCGAACTGATGGACCTTGTGATGAGCCAACATGTTGATTCTGATATTTTGCCTGGACGTCCACCTCTTAGCTTTGGAATGGGTGGATGGACTTCATTTCATATTCTTCCAGCTGTTATAGCCTCACATGATGCATTTGGCAATTGTCTTGCCAGAGAAGCTATCGATGAGCTGGATGATGCAGCTTCTCTTTCCTGGGAAATCTTCTTCATGGCTGCTCCTCGTTTAGAACCAGTGACCTTTAATAATAATAATAATAATAATCTTTATTTCTATAGCGCCAACATATTCCGCAGCACTTTACAAATTCAACCTTCACTTAAGAGTCAGCCTAGTAACACACTGAGCTATTAAGGAATGTGAGAATAGGTTGTAATTTGTAGTATACAGGAAGAAATAGATTGTCCCACCATCAGGAGCAAAACAAAATAATGAAGTTGCATGTCAAGAATCTGCATAAATAAGCATATGCTAAGTAGTTGCAGGTCAGATTTATGTTTAAGAGAGCCAAATTTTTTCTATAAAATAATGGATCTACGTTGAAAGCTTATGGTGGTGAGATAGGGCCCAAAAAGTAAAAAGTTAAACACTGTTACCCTTTTGTTGTCAATTTGAAATATATTTATTAGATACAGCTTTAGAACACAAAAAACTTTAATAAATTGTAAATATGCAAAAAGCTGCAGTAAGTGGGGGAAAACCGATTTCAACAAAAACATCCAAAATAACATTTGTGGAGTCTTAATTTGTTTGAGAAATATATTCCCTCCATCAGATTTTCCCTTCGAATGACTATTTCCGGGCTAAGAAGGGGCCTCACTACACAAATTTGGGGAAAAGCGTGACCACAGGGGAAACATCTAAAACAATGTCAGGGTAAAAGGAATTCCCCCAGCACAGTCTTTTGATGAACGGTTAACTTTTTACTCGAGAGCAATAAAAAATTTTGCGAAATCTGGTCAACTTTTGCAAAGGAATCAGAATATTTTCCCTTTTTTGGCAAGCTTTGTCTCTCCATTCACCCCAAATTTATTTTTTAAAATTAAACCCCTCATCTATGAGGTGAAGACTGGTCAGTACCTGGCAAACCAACCCTCTTGCTTTTGCACTGCATTGAACTAACTGTACTTTTATTATATATTTTGGGATCGGCCCTTTTATAACACTCCACACCCTTCTATTGTTTGTGTTAGATAATTTATAATAAAGCTAAGGGGGGCTATAAGTAAAAAATATTTTTAAAATATGCTGATTTTTTAAACAAAGTTTTGTTGTGTATTATGTATTTGCAGACCAACCCTTTTTTTTTTTTTCCCCCTTCTGCAGCATCCTATCCCAGGGCAACTGTACTCGCCACCATTTCTGCTTGCCCCCACAAAAGATAAGCCGGCAGAACCAGGAGAACCATTTGCAGAGGCTGGGCAGAAGTACAATGTGTTATTTGTAGGATATTGCCTGTCTCATGTCACGGTGGTTTGGCTCTTGCACTGCTTAAAAGGGAACTGCGGGAACCTGCGTAGTGAATACCATTTTCCCAATGGGTAAGATGCCTGGCAGAAATAATTTTGAATAACGAGCATTGCCAGTATAGTAAAGCACTGCCGGTTTAAAATAAAAATTTTAAAAGGGTTAAGTGCATTTGATTATGCTCACTAGTGCCTGCTCCTCTTCACTTCTGGGTTCTTGTCCAGACACACAGAAGAGGCTCACAAGCCATTACTTACAATGGAGCACAAGTTTCTCCTGTGTGTTGGGAAGAAAACCCAGAAGTAAAGAAGAGCAGGTCCCAGGTAAATCTTCAAGAACAGTCAAATTTAAAGGGTATGTTCACACCTTAATTGCGGGGTTATTTGCCCCCCAATTACGCGCGTGTACGGGGGGGGGGGCCGGCAGCACATGTCACATCTCTCCCCTTATGAGAAATGTGGGTTACCGTAATTGAGGGTTATTACGCCCTAATTGCCAGTCGGCCCAATTCGGGGGGAAATACATCCCAAATAACCGTTGGGAAAATTTCTGTTTGTATTTTTCTTTTTTTACACCCTCCCTGGGGCCCCTTTAAGATAATTTTTCCTCTACTGCATGTGATTGTTGGCAAAATAATGTAACAGCCAATCACTGTAAACATTTGCATTTATCAAAAGTAACTTAATAGATCAGGCTCTAAAAAAACCCTTTAAAAAACCACCGGTATACCCCTTTCCTCACACCTGGTAACCTAAAAATCCAGGACCTCTCTTTTTTAACTTTTTTTTTGCTAGTATTGGCAATCGTGTTGTAGGATCAAACTGGATGTGTGCGTCATTTTACATATGAACACCGATTTCCTGACACATTACAACAAACTCATAGATGCACATTTATTAGGGAATTATCCCCAAAATTCTGGTTCCCAACTGGCAAAAATTTCTGGGGTTCAAGATTTACACCACATTTATTATGTGTTTTAGACGGTTTGTAGACAATTTAGTGATTCATCTGACAAAAGGGCATGGCTTTAGTGTGAGAGGAATGGCGTAGTGTGCGATGTTGTGTGCCAAAATTGGTGCCATTAGTGGTATAAAGTAAGCCAACTAATAGAAGGTGTGAAATAAGACTGAGGGCCACATGTATGAAAACTGTCTAGGTCTAAAACTAACTTTGTTGCCCATAGCAACCAATCAGAGTGCCCCTCTTATTTCTCCACAGCACGATATGAAATTAAAGGGGCGCTCTGATTGGTTGCTATGGGCAACAAAGAGTTCTAGACCTAGACAGTTTTCATACATGTGGCCTTAAATGTCTAAATATGCACCAGACTTATTAACACCATCATAAATATTGCACATTTTAAGACTGTCTAGTGTAAGTTTACACTGTCTAAGGGTGCTTTGACATGTCCACATGGTGCATTTCTTTTTTTTCTTTCTCCTGTCGTGGCACTGTAGTGAAACTGCCTTGATTAACAGCAAGCTCCTTTCAATTTTCTAAATTGTTTTAAAAGATGCTGCAAGTGACACTTGCTACACCTTTCTAAACAACTTGGGACATTGAAAAGAGATTGCTTACTGCAACAGAAAAATCGCATAGAAAATTTCACAAAACCGTACCGCGTTAAAGCACCTTAATTATAAGACACATTATTGATATATCTGCCTCATAGGCTGCGGTGTATAAACGGGATAGGTAATTTGCTGCCTGGTTTCTTTCTGCTTTATTTACCAGGCACAGGTAGCATAGCTCCTACTTTAGCCATTGTAAAAAATACACTTAAATGTAACAAAACTAAAGCTGCCACAGGTTCTTGGTTCTTAACCCCTTAAGCCGAACGCCTGAAAAGTAGTTAATGACCAGAACTTTTTTTTAGTTTTTGCCTCCTTGCGTTTCAACAGTTGTAACTTTTTTATTTTTTCAATGACGCAGTTGTATGACGCCTCGAGACAAGTTGTACTTTATGGGGGAATAGTTTAAGTTCACTTATAAATAATTGCAGAATTTTGTTTTATTTTATTTTTTTTACACCGTTCACATTTCACACTTAAAAACTTGTTAGATTAATTCTACAGGTTATTACGGTTGTGTGGATACCTGTGTAGGTTTTTTTTTTGTGTGTGTAATGTACGCACAATTATTTTTTATTAAATATATTTTTTTATATTTTTATTAAAAATTGTAATGAGTACTTGAAAAAAATAGGCAAATAGAAAAATCTGCACAATCATAGAAAATGTTTTATTGTAACATTTTACCACACAAAAGGGAAAACTCCGAACACCTATAAGGCTGTGTCTACACTGCTAAATTAAAATACCATCAGAAATCTGGTGGAAGATAGAACATGTTCTCTTTTCCGTTGGACAGCTAGTGGTTTAGAAATCCTCAATAAAAAATCTTTACTGTGTAGACTAAAGCACAGATTTTCTTTTTGAGGTCTACACAGCACTGGTGACCGTCGGATTTTTTCAGCAGATTCTAAATGCTGAATCTGACGTAAATCCGATCAAAAGCCCATGCTGTGTCGACGTAGCCTATAAACACATTAAAACCATTATAAACAGATCCGGTGTCTGTGAGTACACCCAGACATCACCACCATATCACAGGACCCAAAATCAAACAAGTAACATATTACTAAAAGTAACTAAATGTAATGAATAAGGCAAATAAACATGCATAATGTAAAAAAAAAAGCCAAAAATAAACAGAATAAGCAAATAAAGCAATAAGGTCCTGCTGGTGGGGATGAAGAGAACCTCGTGTATTGCTACTTAAGTGGCTTCCTGAGCCATGTGTAGTAATACACATGGAGTTTTCATCCCCACCAGCAGGACCTTTTTGCTTTATTTGCTTTTATTTTTGCTTGTTTTTCATTTTGCATGTTTATTTTCCTTTTTCATTATATTTAGTTACAATTAGTGATATGTTACTTGTTTGATTTTGGATCTTATGATATGGTGGTGGTGTTGGAGTGTAGTCACAGACACCAGATCTGTTTGCTGTGGTTTTAAGTGTTTTTATATGTGTTGGGAGTTTCCCCTTTTTTTATGTGGTAAAAATGTTACAATAAAATATTTTCTATGGTTGTGCAGATTTTTCTATTTGCCCTCCTTTTTTATTTATTCATGCTACTTTTTGGCATTAAAGGAAAAACTGCTCAAATCCAGGGGCAGGTCTCTCTGCCCAGTAACACCCCCACCCACCTATTCCTGCACCCTCTTGAGTCCTCATTCTATGTGAGCAGTGGGAGGGATGTCACAGCCCTCCATACTTCCTGCAGTGGTCAGTTCTCATCACAGCACGGGGGCATATCCCGACCAGAGTTTGAACTACATGCAGGCCGCCAATCACTGCACAGGAGGCATGGCCCGACCAGAGGCTGAAGAAATTGCTCTAGACAGACACAGATTAGGCAACAGCAGCTATACTAAATGATTTAGGTATTACAAACCAATTGCAAAATTGCTTATTTTTACAGACCCCCATCATTAAAGATTTGATGTTTGTAGTGAAAAACCCCTTTAAGATTGCACCCGTTACTTATTGGTTGTACCCGCCATCCTTTACAGTCTAACATTGTTGCAAGTCAAATCTACTGGATCAGGAGCTGCTTTTCATAACTGCTGTCCCTTTTGGTGACCAGTAGAGGGGATTATGAGGGGATAATAGGACACGGAGAGATGTTGTCAAAGTGAACTAAATATTAGGTTTTAAGTAGGAATTATATCTCTGTTTCCAGATTACCTAGAAACATATGACTTCAAAATAGACATTGTAAGGAATGGTACAGTTAGAAAGTTTACATTACTTAGGCCCCATTCACATTACATTACATGTGTAGTATGTCTTTTGGGAAAGCACCTGATATACAATATAAAGCTACGTACCTCCAAAAGGGTCGGTTATCAAATGGAGGTCAATAGTGTATTTTTGGCTTCCTACTGGAATGTCATAGAAGACTATGCAAATTTATACCCCGGGATCCTGGAAAAAATATATTTGTGTTAAACAGATCATCTTAGCCAGTGGCTAATGTACACGTCCACCTCAGGAGGTACCAATAATGTCACTGTTACTGGAGTTCTCTGTGACAAATTTAATGGGACCACCTTCCTTTCATCCTTTGGAGCTTTCTTCAGAGAGGTGGTACTTCTGACAGTCCCCCGCCCCACATTTTGCATTAAACTAATGTAACAAAGTTATAATGACTAGGATTCTGGAGGGATTTGTTATGATTTCCAGATTTTAAGTGGGGAAGGATTTTTTTTCCCTTTCCCACTTTTTTTGCCTTCCTCTGGATCAACACTGTAGGATAATAGGATGAACTGAATGGATACCTCCCCCCTTCAAATGTTTCAAACTATGTAAATGTGCAGATAGCTTTTGGAGGAAGGCTGATTGGCTTCCATCGGAAGTTTGTGATGTATTTATCCATATAAAGACACTTGTATCACCTAAGTTACCTTCTAGGTGTGGGTGGATATATCACTGTTTAGTCCTATACAAAGGGATATGTTGCTCCTTTCCTTCTGCGGTATAAATCAGGAGTCCTCCCGATGTATGCCTCTGATGGAAGGCTACAATGTCATGTTATCACAGCCTGAAGGTAATGCAGACAAATCCTTAAAGCAACGTAAGGTAAATTGAATCATTTCAGTGTAATAGCTACTAGCACGATCAAAGTCAGCCCTATGTGTTTGTGTCTTATCTTTGTTACTGTAACAGATTGTGAATGGTGGTATGGTACAAATAATGGCTATAATTTTTCAGGTTCAGAAGAAGCAAAGTTTCAGCGCGGAAAATAGGATTACAGAAATTGTGGGAGTGGTGTGTGGGACTAATGCAGATGACCTCTTTGCCCTGGAGAGTTGTAATTGGACGCCTGGGAAGATTGGGCCATGGCGAGTTGAAAGGTAGATTGTTCAATCAAATAACATTAATGGTATAAAACACCATATATGCTTTTTCTTCCCCTTTATAACTATTTTCTGTAACTATGTGTTACAGACTGGAGTATTTTGCTGGGAGAATGCTCACTACAGAACATTAGCCGTCAGCTAAAAGAAGCATGTAGGATGTGCGGCATTTCTGCTGCAGACTCGCCGTCTATTCTCAGTGCCTGCCTTGTAGCAATGGAGCCACAGGGATCATTTAACGTGATGCCAGGTAGGTTCGATGATTCAAGATTTTTCACCTTTGCCTCACTGTACTACTTAGTGCTGAGTAAAAACAAAAAGGAGATACACTTTTGTCACTGAATCCTTGGGTATATGGTCTTGCGTAATATTTTCTCAGCACCCCGTCCGTATAGAATTTGACTACTGCAGTTTTTTTTTTTTAATAAAAAAAAAAAGATCTAACTTTTGCTGAACTAATACATTCTCCAGTCTATCGTTATAATTTAACTATACGTGTAGAAAGTGAGAAGTTTATTTTACAGTAGTATGTTAATGACTCTTAGGGCTTGTCTTTATATAATATAGTGGGCCAAACATAAAGCATAAAACTTCACAGTCTTTATTTTATATCTTTTTTAAAAAATCCTTTCAGACAAACGCGTATCAAAATTCTACGGAAGTCTCTATAGGTACATATATTCTTATGAGAGGGATACTTATTTTAAGTTGCGGTGAATACCGTTCAGCGTCCGTCCCGTGACTTGGAGTCCAGCGTTACCATGCACTAAGTGGTGCTATGGATAGATGATCGAGAGTCCCGTATCGTGGTGCTGTGTGGCCACAGGGGCCATTCAATCCAGAGTCCAGACCGGATTAAAGTATCGTCCGTACTCGGACATAGATAGAGATAGGGCTTGTCCCCATGGCACGGGTGTGAGGCCGGTTTTTCAGATGGTTTTCAGTTTTGAAAACCATCTGAAAAACTGGTCGTAAAATTTTCAATGGACCGCTATGGAAAACCCATGCAGCGGTTCCCACTTCCCGGGTTTTTTGCTCCGGTGGTTTTTCAGACCGCCGGCGGTCCGAAAAACATAGAACATGTTCATTTTTCAGTCCGGTTTTTGGACGTAATATCAACATGTCTGTGGGACGGGGGAGGGCTTTTCTCCACTAATCACGGCTAATCATGGATAAACCGACTGGTATTTGTCCTGTCGTGTGAACGGCCCCTTATAAGCTTGAGGGTTGCTACTGCTTTTATAACAATTTAGTATTGCAATTCTTTTTTACCACTAAATATTTTGGTGCCTATTGCTCTTCTACATTTACATTTTTGCAAGATATTTCCAGTCTGATAATTTGCTAATGTTAAATCTTTCCACTGCAGATGCAGTTACCATGGGATCTGTCTTTGGTCGCAGCACAGCCTTGAATCTGCAGACCTCTCAGCTTAGCACCCCACAGGATGCATCTTGCACCCACATTTTAGTATTTCCTACTTCCGCTACAACCCAGGTTGCTCCTAGTCACTATCCACATGAAGATGGTTTTAATAATGGTGAGTAGCTTGAAGATTTTCTGATTACATTGGTGTCTTCTTAAAACATGGCACGGCTAGCATAGTGTCAATGCAATTTGTAGTTTCCAAGTTTTTCTATAGGCATTCTGCCGGAAGAAAAGGAGCTTCAGCTAATGTGCATAAGGTCTTTTATCGTTGTGTGCGTTTTTATTTGGCCCTGACAATTCATGGTTTTATTCTTCCAAAAGTATGTGCCAAGTATTGTCCAGCCCATTCTCTGTTCTCACCCTATCAGTATTTGTGCATCAATGCCATATTTGGGGTTCGTGCTTCCCTAGGTAGTTGTTAGTGCTCACACTCCCTATTAGTAAGTAGGCTAAAGCTTCCTGTGATTTGAATAGTTCTTGGTTCGATGTTCTTTAAGCCAAGCATCATTTCTTCCTACTACCCTTCACGTGTCCACTCAGCTGAGAGTGCATGGTTTTTCTTATGGGGAGAAGGACAGAAGCAGAATGCAGATGCCTGTTGATGCTGTGCTTACAATGCCTGGTAGATTCTTACTCCTTCTATGTTTAACTTGGTGCTCAGCATCGGTAACTTTCTCCGCCTCCTCTTCTAATATGATGTGACGACTTAAGAGCAACAGGTGCACTGTGCTGATGCCAGCCGTACTCCCTTTTTTGTCTTTGTCCTGCAGTCTGTTCTGACACGCGTCACTTCTGGCACTGGTGACCGGCCGCCCGTCTGCTTTCACCTGTTGCTCTTATGCTAGTTCTACACGGCGTTGGACAAAAAACTTACCGAAAACCAAATCCTAACAACGTTCATAAAACTCGAGTTTTTTGTCCACTGCCTGTCAGAAGCTGCTGAAAAAACATCTTTTTTGGTGTGTTTTGCGTTTTTTTTAGTGCGCTTTTTTTTGGGCATTATATTTACTGTGTATTTTTGCAAAGACTCCAATAGTAAATTTTCTGCCCTTTTCTATCCTTTTTTGCAACATGTTTCAAAAAACAGCCAGCAGGAAAAACAAGCAGAAAAAAAAGTTCTGTGGAGACTACAGAACGTTTTTACTATTAGTCTATGGGGTCTCTTTTCAGTTGTATTTTCAGTGTTTTTAGAAAACGTAAAATGCTGAAAAAAACAGCCGTTTTTGTGAGCTGTGTAGATATAGCTTTAGGTGCCAATTCAGAAATGGCTTCATTATGACTTAAATAGAAAGTATGGGGCATTCTGAACAATGAATACCAGATCAGACCTAAGTATGAATACAGACCACAAAATTAATACAAACCCCCAGACACTCAACATTGCTACAGACCCTATGCCAGACTCCAAAATCAATACTGACCTCACCCCAGAACCAAAAATGAGTACAGGCCCCACACCAGACCGGAAAAATGTTGCAGACTGCAGGTGGACATTGCCAGTGTTTTCTCTGCAGCGCCCTCAATAAGTTTGGCTGGATCCACACCGCATTGGACAAAAAACATCCGAAAGTCGACTGGTTTTTGTCCGATGCACGACCGCGGTGTCTGTCACTGTTTTGTCAAAAAAACGCAACTGGTTCTCGTTTTTTGCCAGTGGCCCATACAGTTGTTTGTATGGGAAACTGACGAAAAAAACTCCAACGCCGGCGTATTGTACATGTTGTAGAATACGCCGGCGCCAGAAGACGAGCAGAGAAAAAAATGACCTGTGCAGACTACAGCTCGTTTTTTTTTTATTAAAGGCTATGGGCCGGCTGAACGATCATATTTTCAGCCGTTTTAGAATCTAAAAACCACAGAAAATACGCTTGTTTTTCTATGATGCGTGGACATAGCCTTATAAAATGAACCACATAACTCCTCCCTTACACCAACAGTACCTCAGTAGCATCCAGCTGTGTCCTGTTTTTTGCCACCACATTGGTTTGTGCCCAACAACTTTCCTGCAGCAATAGACTGTGATCCCTGGGGACCATGTTGACATTGGATTAGAGGAACATTAAATTAGTTGACATTAGATTAGAGGAACATTAAACAGTGTAACTACGACTCTTGCTATACAACTGGCCTGTGTCTGCACTACTGGAGTCCAGGCTGGTATCAGAGTCTCTGAGGTGAGTGAGTGAGGTAGACCAGCACTTCCTCAGCATTGGCTGCCTGTGCCCTCCCTTTCCATCACCACGAGAACCACATCACAAACTGAAGGACATTAAACTGTGTAATACAGTGCACTGTACAGCTGGCATGTGTCACATTACTGTCCGCTGATCTTCAGAGAGGTATCTGACTCGCTGAGATGGGTGAGTGAGACAGGCAAGCAGTGCAACTCCGGCCATGCCCTCACCTCACAGACAGTATCACAAACTGAAGAACATATAACTATATAGTACTTATTGCTGGCCTGTGTCGCACTACAGTCAGGTGATCTACAGGGCACTATATGGCTCTCAAATAGGGTCGCGGTGCTTACACAGTGGTGTACCCTACACGCCAACCCCATGAAGGCAACATTGTTCACCCCATGCCTGCCAAGTGAGATCTAAGTTTCTAAAACACAATACGGGTATGTTCACACGATGTATTGCGCCGCATACTGTACGCTCCGCAATACATCGTGTATTTCGGGAGCTCGTGCTAATTGACATGCATTACTCGCGGCGCGTATTCGCTGCGAATAATTGACATTTCACTTATATCGTCTCGCGTACAATAGGTAGTTTTGTACGCACGGGGGGACGAGGCATAATCCATATTTCTCTATGAGAATGATGGACTACTGTAATTGCGGCGCGCATCTCGCCTATATTAGAGCGCAAATGTGCACCGCATTTACGCCGTGTGAACATACCCTAACTGGTGCTCTGATGTATACAAGTGTTTTAACACAAGTTGCACCATAATTCTGGAACCGTTGCCCCCTTCTAAAAGGCTAATTGTGCTAGACGTTGTGCTATATGGAATAAAGGCTTTTCCTATCTTTTTCTGTTGTTTTTCTGCAGGACATGTTGATTATTTGCAATTCATGTTTGCAACCAATATAAAATGTTAAATGCGATTCTATTTTCAGAAAGTGGCCGATGTCTTTCATTTGCCCTTCAGAGCAATTAGCTAAATTGGCCATTAAACATTTGTGAATACTTCATTATGCATCGCAGCAGTGTAGTACATAGCTGTTAATAGTACATTCACTTTAACATTAATGCAATTAATTGTACCCATCAAGGAGGTGACCATTAACCTATGTTTGCCATTAATTTGTAGTGTTCATTATACTGAGGGTGCAAATACCATCCGGTTTTGTGTATTTTGTCTGGTGTTTATTTCCATCAAGCCTATTAAGTACATAGTTTTGGGTACACTTTTTTTTTTCTTTTTAAATCCTCTGCCTGCTAAGATTTCTTGTTCTAAATTACAGTGAACTATGTTGTTTCAGATGATATGTTTGATTTGCCATACCCGGACATGCCTGACATGGAAAATGACCTAGGAATTTTAATCCAGGGGAATCTACATTCACCTCCAAACTCCTCACCGGGATCTCCAACAGGCATTGGAGGTGGATCACACTTCCAACATAGTCGGGTAAGTTGGGTAAACCAGACGAGCGTTTATGGCAGTGATATATAAAATGTATAAACATGTCCGTGCGTGTAGATGTTTTATATAGTTTGATCATCATGAGTATACGCAGGCAGGACAACATGTAAAGTGCTAATTCTCCTATGACTCTTATCAGTAGAGCAATGTAGTGTAGGAGCAGTGGATTATGTGCTGTAGTTTTAGTCACTCGTCTTATTTACCCACAGGAAGGTAGCCAATGTGAAATATAGACAATGTTTTGCTCATGCCAAGGTTTTAATTTTAATTACTTAGTCTTGTCTGCCACACTATAAAAGTGCCACATAACCCAATGGATAAGATATTTAGGTTAATGTTTCCTCTCTGGGTATTCTATTTTTACATTTGTATACACACTACTCGCAGAAAGTTAGGGATATTTGGCTTTTAGTTGACGTTTCAGAATGAAGATAACGTTTCTTGAAATTTTTTTTAAATGAACTAGAAACTTAAAATGTCCAACTGTTCAGTGTTTCAGTTTTTTTTGTACAACTTGATGATCTCTGACAAGGAGCTTAATAGCAAAATTCACAACAGGTGTTTGATCCCTGAATCGCCCAGTAAATTTAGGGGATCAATTTGAATTGGGATTTAAATAGTCCGCATCATGCTGTTCACATTTAGACATCATGAGACCAAGACAACACCTTACACTTGATCAACAGTACCTCACCATTACGAAGCTTCATGCAGGGTGCTCTCAGACGGAAGTGGCCACTGAGCTTAGAGTGTCATCAACAGGTTGCAACAGAGAGACTGGAAGAGTCATAGAAAGGCAATAAAGTGGACGTCCTTTGGCTACATCACACATTGATGATCGCTGCATTGTATGCAGTGCCCTGCAGAACCGGATGATGAATCCCACACAACTCCAGGCACGTTTAAGGGAGGTCAGAGGAAGCCAGATCATTCGTAATCATTTACATCAGCGTGGTGTGCATGCTAGATGACTGGCAAGGGTGCCTGACCTGGCTGATGCATATCGCTCTTCTTGTATCCAGCATCATTGGCGGCCATCATTTCTGCTCTGAGTCGATCGACTTTCATCACTGAAAAGCACTGAAGACCACTGGTCCCTCATCCAACATAGATGCTCCCTGGCCCATGCAAGACTGATGCATGTGCCTGCTGGTGGTGTCGGGTACCCTGCCAGTCATTTAGCATGCAGATCACACTGATGTAAATGGTTACGAATGGTCTGACCTGACATTTGGGTGCCTCTCACCTCCCTTAAACATGCCTGGAGTTGTGTGGCATTTCTCATCTGGTTCTGCGGGGCATTGTTGACAATGAAGCGGTCATCAGTGTGTGATGTAGCCAAAGGATTTCCACTTCTTTGCCTTTCTGTGACTCTTCCAGTCTCTCTCGATCTCGGTTGCAACCTGTTGATGACACTCTGTGACACTAAACCCAATGGCCACTTCCATCTGAAAGTATCCTGTTTGAAACCTCACAATGGTGAAGTACTGTCAATCAATTGTAAGATGTTGTCGTGGTCTCATGATGTCAAAATGTGAACAGCATGAGGAGGACGACTGTTTAAATCCCAATTGAAATTGATCCCCTAAATTTATTTGGCAATTCAGGGATCAAATACCAGTTGTGAATTTTGCTATTAGGCTGCTTGTTAGAGATAATAATAATCTTTATTTCTATAGCGCCAACATATTCCCCACAGCACTTTACAAATTCAAGGGTAAACATACAGTCATTACACATTAAAAGTACTTACAAATGAGACACAAGGTGTGAGGGCCCTGCTCGTGAGAGCTTACAATCTAAGAGGGTGCCTGGGGGAAACATACGGTAAGAAGTGCCAAGTTTACAATGGTCCGGCCATGTTTCATAAATAGGGGGTGGTTTACATGAAAAATGGATGAACCTGCCACCCAGACTGTACATCTATATACAGATAAGTGCCTGTGAGTGCCGAAGTGTAGGGGGTGACAGATGTGTGTGATAGCAGTTAGGATCTTGGTGGGCCAGACCGAGAAGATGTATTTTCAGGGCCCTCTTAAAACTGTGAGGGTTGTGAATGTGCCTGATCGCCCGCGGTAGCATATTCCAGAGAATTGGTGCCGCACGTGTGAAATCTTGTAGGCGGGCATGGGAGGTTCGGATGATTGAGGAATGTAATCTGATATCATCAGCAGAGCGGAGAGCACGGGTAGGCGTAGACAGAGACAGGGAGGAGATTAGAGGAGCAGCGCTGTGGAGAGCTTTATGGGCGAGAGTGCTGAGTTTATACTGTATCCTGTATGGATGGGCAACCAGGGCAGTGACTGACACAGGGTAGAGGCAGCAGTAAAAGCGGCTGGAGAGAAAAGACAAGCCTGGCTGCTGCATTCTGGACAGATTGGAGAGGGGAGAGTTTTGCGGAGAGGGAGACCGATAAGCAAGGAGTTGCAGTAGTCAAGACGAGAAAGAATAAGAGCATAATGAGAGTTTTGAGTTGTTTCCACAGTGAGAAAATGGACGGATTTTGGAGATATTCTTGAGGTGGCAGGTGACAGGAGCGGGCAAGGGATTGGATATATGGGGAGAAGGTCAGATCAGAATCCAATATAACCCCCAGACAGCGGGCCTGCTGCCTAGGAGAAATGGTGTTACCACATACAGAAACAGAAATAGCAGGGGGGGTTGGTTAGTAGATGGCTGAAAGACAAGAATTCAGTCTTAGTGAGGTTTGAGTTTCTGATGGAGAGAGGACATGTAAGTCAGAGACAGCGGCCAGACAGTCACTGGTGTTTTGTAGCAAGGCTGGAGTGTTGTCACGGGAGGAGGTGTATAATTTGGTGTCATCCGCATAGAGATGGTACTGGAAGCCAAATCTGCTGATGGTTTTTCCAATGGGGGCTGTGTACAATGAAAAGAGGAGAGGACCTAGAACTGATCCCTGAGGAACCCCAACAGCAAGAGGTAGAAAAGAGAAGGTAGATCTGAAAAAAGAGACACTGAAGGAGCGGTCAGAGAGGTAGGATGAGAACCAAGCGAGAGCGGTGTCCTGGAGGCCAATGGTGCTGAGCATGCTGAGGAGAAGTTGGTGATCCAAACATGTCAAACGCTGCAGAGAGATCCAAAGATAACAAAATGAGTAGTTTACCGTGAGATTTAGATCAGCAAGTTGTGATAAAAGTATTAAAACAGTTGGACGTGTGCATTCTAAAGTTAAGAGATGTTCTCAATTAGTTTATTTAAAAAAAAATCAAGAATTTTTATGTTCATCCAGAAATTTCAACCAAAAGCCAAATATCTAACTTTTTGTGGGTAGTATATTCAGTGATCGTTATGTAAAAAGCTCTTCAGAGTCTGTAGAGCAAAGTTAATAGGCAGGCTAACACCAAAAAAGGTTTGGGTACATCATAAACGTGTGCTACCAATGCTAATGCAGTAGGATATAGAGTCTATATGAGCTGGTAATAGTGATCTCCCTGACAGTTTGCATCCAAAGGTAACCAAATCAGTGTTGCCTAATATTGCAGGTTGTGTTGTCTTTACACTCCTCCATTGTTTTTGTATAATTTCATTGTGGGTTC
This sequence comes from Phyllomedusa bahiana, assembly GCA_025379985.1. Lineage (NCBI taxonomy): Eukaryota > Metazoa > Chordata > Amphibia > Anura > Hylidae > Phyllomedusa > Phyllomedusa bahiana. Next base: position 40,202 of record JAODAL010022834.1, on the reverse strand, counting down.
ATTGTGGAGTTGTTCTCACTTGTGTGTTCTTTTCATTATAGAGTCAAGGAGAGAGGCTTCTTTCTAGGGAGACGCCAGAAGAACTGAAGCAACAGCCTTTGGCCCTTGGTTACTATGTTTCCACAGCCAAGGCAGAAAACCTGCCTGAATGGTTTTGGTCATCAGCCCCCCAAGCCAAGCGAACCAGTCCATTATTTTTAAAGGTAAATACTCCAGTTTTTGCTAGAGAGGCTTAAAAACTATTGACATTTGGAAAACAATCTCCTAACACTTCATGTTAAAGGAGTATCCCCATTTCCTACATTAACGTTAAACATGTAGGCAAAGGAAAATACTTACCAATTACATTTTGCTTCATTTTAGAGTTAGAGCAGTTCTAATCTCCCGCTTATTTATTCAAGCTTCACTAGGCTACCTACCACTGCTCTGCTCTACAAGCCCTGACTGGGATGGCGAGGTCACTCCCCGCTGTGTCTTCAGCAAGATGAAGTGTGCTACTCAATCTTTAAAGGGGTTTTATCGTTAGAAGCTTTCATACTCTTGAGCTGATTCGATCAGTTTCAAATACTGGGGTGAATCTCTTCTCTCAGTGGGCGTGCCTCTCCTGCCAGGAGGCAAGTTTCCCCTCACTAATGAGCTATAACATCATCATACTGTGTTAGCAGGGGAAGGGAGAGGACATCAGCTTTGCCGACCTCCTGCTATGCTTCTGGCTGCAGAGTTCTCCGCTCTAGGCTGCACAAGCTCCTTGTAACCAGTTCCTCTGTATTGGTGTAATTGCTGCTATACACACAGCCTGAACTGATGAAGCAAGTGTGAGAAATGCTCTCAGCGCCCTCCTTCCCCCCTCTGTTATCAGGCAGGAGGTAGAGAAGACTGGATAATGCTGTTATATGGGGGAAGCACAGGGTATAAGACTGTTATATGAGGGGAGAGTGAATCTAGCAGTTACTCAGTACATAGAACTACCACTGGAGCCATCATAGAGAGAATCTGAGCTAGCCCTTGCACACACAGCCATCTCAAGCAGCCCATTTCTCACAGCTCAGAGGGGATTAAACACAGAGTGTGCAGGCAGCCAATCACAGTGCAGGGAACTTTTCCCGTCCAGGGGCGTGTCCCAACGGGTTGAATGAAATGTCAGCCAGCCAGTCACAGAAAAGGGGGCGTGTCCCGACCAGCAGCTGCAGAAATACCTGTAGATACAGTTTAGCTCATATCTAATATACGAAGTGAATTGGGTAAAGCAAACCAATTACAAAAGTGCTTATTTTTACTGTCCCTATCATTAGAGACATGATCTTTGTACCGATAAAACACCTTTAATCTTTCTACTGAGAAAATCATTAACCCTTTGGCTATGTTCACATGGCTTATTCACGGCGTAATTGCGGGACGGATTTTGCCCGCAATTACGGCGTGTGCTCCGGGGGCGGGCTGGCATAGACATTCATTATTCACGGCGCGTATACCGTCGTGACTAGTTGACGAGCGGGGAGAGGAGACGGAATTCATAGTTCTCTGAGAACTGTGGATTACCGTAAAGACTGGGACGTGTCTCGCCCCGTATTGAGCGCAGTACGGCGCGAATTACGGGCTGAAATCCATCCCAAAATAAGCCGTGTGAACATAGCCTTTGAGTCACTGACCAGGTAGTAGCCGTGTAGCATCCTTTCAGGTCTGCAGAGCACATCATTGTGTAACTACATCAAAGATAAGAATCACTTAGCAGCTAACAGTGTGTTTTAACAGCATGTAAGTTTTTCTCTCTCACTAGAAACTTTCTCTCATGCTAAATATAGCTTTGCCATCTCACATTGATAGTCAGACATTCTGATTGTATAGTGTCATTGTTTTTCACAACCCCTCCATTAGCTAGGAATAGGAGCTAGCAGAGCTGAATTGTCAGTCATTGCTGTAGACCTGCACAGGAAGTGTGAGACCGAAAAGGCTGTAGAGAGTGAAAATCACTAAATGGAGCAACCCCTGTAATCTTATTGTTGTAGCGAGAATAAGGGCCTATAATATTAAATCTAATGTGTCACAGCTCCCTATAAAATGCTCCTGTTGTGTCTGAATACAAATAATAAGTCTGTTTGCTGTTTATAGGCCTCACTACATCATCATATTTCTATATCTCAAAATGATGACCTCATACCCGCGCGCACTTCACAACGTGTTCCTCATCCTTTGGATTCCAAAACCACATCGGACGTTCTTAGGTAATTTTACAATTAAGGTTATCCTTTATATTTTTAATGAGTAGTTTCCATAGTTAATGGAAAGGACACCCTCAGCTGTTATAATAGGTTTTCTTTTTTCTTGTCTAGGTTTGTGCTTGAGCAGTACAACGCCCTCTCATGGTTGACGTGTAACCCAGCTACTCAGGACCGAACGTCATGCCTACCTGTTCACTTCACGGTGCTCACACAAATGTATAACATGGTCATGGACATTCTCTGAGTACATGCACCCTGCCTTGACCAACATTCAGAGTGCCCTGTGATTGCCGTGTGTAAAGTCTGCTGTTGGACCTGTTGCATGGAGGAAATGCACTTCATCTGGAACACTTGTTTCTGTGCAACACAAAATATACACAAAGAAATAAGAGTACAAGCAAATTCATTCTTCTGACAGTAACAAATACATGGATGGATGGAAGCAAGTCAGGGCTATGTATACCTGCAGAATAATAAATGAGAGAAGTCAGGCTTACAAGTTCACCCAAAGGAGCCTGGCAATTCAGCAATAGATCAAAGCAGTCTGTAGCTTTGATAAGAACAATACAGTGACATATTCACTAATAAACTAGACAAGACTGATGCACACAGTACAGCACTGGGGAAACCCTGACCAGTATATATAATGCAGGTACATATGTCTTTACTGCACCGCTCAGTTATTGTATCAGCTTCTCAAAGCACTTCTATGCCACTTAATCAGCTCACTCTTTCCTTGTAGACAATGCCAACAAGATTACCATTTCTTACATGTGGTTTAGATCCAACTTTTACTTTAATTCCTGCCCACTTTGTTGATTGTGATCACTGGTAGCATTCTGATCCTAAGAAAAGTTGTTTTGTGCCAAACCCGTCAGTATTTCTCATTCAGTATGTGCTTCTTCTGTGTAAGCGGTAGCCAAAGCTAAGGCCACGTAATCAGTTTTTCAGTGTTGATGCCGTGTCAGAAGCTGATCCATTTCTGTTCTCCTTGGAAGTGACAATCAGGTAGCTATGTTTCCCTAATGGTATAAATTACATTCCATGGGCCTTGTATTGAAAGCTACGTTGAAAACAAAAACTTTTTTTTTTTTGTCGTTTTAACATTTTGAAAATGCTCACACTGGTAGTAGATCAAACACCCATGTCACATACCTAATAGCTGTTTCAAGCCACACAAAGTCCTCTATCGCATAACTAATAGCTATTAGCAGTCGCCCATTGCCTCCGTCAAAGCTGTTTGGTTGCAGTTACTTGAGGGAAAGTTGAGAATGGTTAACTGTAGCCACAATATTCCATCATGTTGGGATTCTTTATAAAGTGGAGTCCACTCGCAATATTATTACTTTTTTACTGTTTCTTTTTGCAAGCGACTCCCTGGCTGTGCATGCAGCAGCATTTCTGCAAATACCATCAGTGATCCACTAGAAGTACAATGCAGCCTACTGTATCCTTGTTCCTAATGCCAAGATACCCAGCTAGTTACATGAAGACTTAAATTCACATGAAGGCATAGCTATGAAGGCAAACTGGAGTTTTTGAGGTACTAGGGAGTAGCAGTGTAGCAATCGGGTGTCTACATTTAAATGATTTTTTATACTACTGGTCTCTGCAGCTTGTACTGTAGATCTTGAATTGTGAAGATGCATATCACTTTTAATTAGACAGTATTAAACATATGCTACATGTCGATTTTGCAACATGTTAGAATGGTCTTCCTGCTATTTCAAATTGTCCAGTCTACCCCATGGATTTGTATTAAATGTATCCTGGTCATGGCGCTGTAATGTGCCACATTGGTCTCAGTAGGCAACTGCTTGGAGACTGTGATTCTACCATCAGAAATTGAATAAGTTAACATACATCTTTGTGTCCAATCTGATTTGGTTGTTTTTGGTCAACTTAACAAAGCTATAATGCCAGCTGAAGTGGTTTACTTAATGGAGAAGCTGACCCAATACGCTGAAGGTTTATGTACTGGGCATATGAACGCAATCCATACATCTACTCCTTTCTTCAAGACTGAGCTCAGTGGCAATCCAATACAAAGCATGATACATACAGGCAGCTCTTTTCTTAAATCCATATATACTTTAGAGATATTTATGTGTTATTTTTGTCATCTTCATTTACTATTTAAAGAAGTATTTGGTTTTAGCATGGAGAAAGGCGAGTTAAATGGTTTTATTTAAACGAAGACACAGAACAAGTCAAGGGTGCAGTTTGCACTGCATCAACAGACATCCATTCTACTTTTTATTGGAATTGTTGTTCTAAATTTCTGACAAATTCAGACATGTAAAGTTTTTGGCAGTTCTGGAAGGAAAACAAAATCTGATCTGTGACAAAGATTAAAGAATAATGTATTTGTATATAGAAATATATATCACTTTTTAAAAAAAATTGTAAAAGTTGTACATTTCTCAATGAACTAATTTTTAAAGCATTTACTGGCTGTGTTTTTCCATTTTATATATAAATATATATAAATATATAAAAATATAAATATTATATATACACACATTTACAAATATCTATAAATAGCCGTCAAAACTGAATATGGGAAATGAAGCCCTGCCAGAAACACACGAAAAGAGGAAAACTTTTCTGGAGTTCCAAAATAAATTTTAACCCCGCCTCTGGTACCTCACATTCAGAAAGACTTTGATTAAAAAATATAAAAAAATAAAAAATTAAAAAAAAATAAAATTAAAAAATACAGAAGTTAAAAAGTTAAAGGTTCTTCAATATAAATGTGCTTCATATATACCTTGTGAACAAAAGGTCTATACTTTTACACACTTTTTTTAGATGAATAAATTATTGATTTATTGATATCAGACTTGAGACTTGTTTTATTGCATTTCATCATGATTAATATTGGCTGATGAATGTTTTGGAGGAAACTGTGGAAGTTGTTGCTCTTTGACATTTTCACTTTCCCTTACAATTTTTATGGAAGTGGGATTGGGCTTAGAAACCGAAAATTTGTACTTTACATGGCCAAAAATATTGGGTGCTTTACAGTCCCACCTATATGAGCTTGTTAGAAAAGAAAACCAAGGCTGTTCATATTCGGTTGACCCTCCCTTTTGCGACTTAATAGGCTCTCAATAGCAGGGTGCTCAAGTTCCTTAGCACTGAATTTGTCAAACGATGTTTGCATCAACTACGCAGTTCGTGTTCAGGGAAACAGCCATGCCAAACTTAAAAAAAAAAACAAACCTGTTTCAATTTATTTTTTGTATCCTGTTGCATTAACATTACTCGTCACTGGAAATAAGAAACCTGGCTCAAATCCTGAGAAACTACCTCATAACATCCCTCATTCTTTAAAATAGGCACATTGCTTTCTGCTATCTAGTTTTCCAGGCTTCTGCTACACCCAGTTTCATCTTTGAGGCTGCTAGACTGTGATTCAACACTCCAGAGTACATGTTTTCACTGTTTGAGTCCAGTGGTGGTGTGCTCTACACATTACCATGTTCCATGCAAAGCATCACTCGCTGTAATTGGGAGGTTCCATTTTTTGATCCGTTTTTCGGACCCAAAACGCATCTAACAATGTGCAGTGTGATTTACATTGGTTTCAATGTAAAACGCCCATCTCCGTTCAGAGGAGTGGTTGCCGATGCGTGTTTACTTGCGTCTTTTCAATGCGTTTTTCGGATCCGTTTTAAGAATTGACGTGTCAATTCTACTAGCGTTTTACGCAAGTGAAATCCCCATAGGAAACAATGGGGTGCACTTTTGGAGCCCAAAAAACAAATCCAAAAGTGCAACATACTTTTGGGTACGTTTTGGATGCGCTTTTGATACAAAAAGCGCATCCGAAAAACGCGTTGGATTAAAATTTTGAAGTGTAATACACTAAATTGGCCCCTAGAAGTCTCATTTGATCTAGAAGAACTGTTTGAACTTTAGTAACCTAATGACCCAATAGAGGGAGCTTCCAGCATTTTACATGTGTTTTAGATGAAGCCCAATAGAGGGCGCTTCCAGCATTTTACATGTGTTTTAGATGAAGCCCAATAGAGGGCGCTTCCAGCATTTTACATGTGTTTAATCTTATAAATCACTTTTTATATGTATTGAATTATATAAAAGCAGTTTTTTAGTATAGAATGTGGTTTTTTTATTTTTTTAGAAATTATAGAAGTTTTAACTAATTTTTTAATGTTTTAGATTTTTAGAATGTTTATTATAGAATGTTGAGTGGTTTCAGTATAATACTATAATAAACTATCTAAAACATTAATAAATTTATTAGTTAAAACTTCTATAATTTCTATAAACGCCCATTCTATACTAAAAAACTGCTTTCATATAATTCAGTACATATAAAAAGTGATTTATAAAATTAAACACATGTAAAATGCTGTTATAGTGCCCTCTATAAGCTTCGTAGGAAATGCATGTAAAAATCTTGCAGTTATAGCGCCCTCTATTAGGCTTCGTAGGAAACATGTAAAATCTTGCAGTTAAGGCCCTCTATTAGGCTTCGTAGGAAACACATGTAAAATGCTTGCTGTTATAGTGCGCTCTATTAGACTTCGTAGGAAACACATGTAAAATGCTTGCTGTTATAGCATCCTCTATTAGGCATCTTCTTACACTTTCCACTCTAAGTGAAAATGTAGGTCATTAGGTTACTAAAGTTCAAACAGTTCTTCTAGATCAAATGAGACCTCTAGGGGCCGATTTAGTATATTACATACCCTTACATACATACATATGTAAGGGTAAAGTATATTACACTAAAAATTCTACCTTTTCAAACTACAACCTGTGTATATATATATATTGAAAAACGGATACGAAAACGCATAATAAATGCATCCAAAAAACGCATCAGCTGCTGCGTTTTTTGGATAAGTTTTTGGGATGCAGTTTGGATGCAGTTTTCAATGTGTTTTTCTTCTAGTGAAAAACATATCAAAAAACGGATCCAAAGCGTCGTGTGAATATACCCTTACACTTCCAGAGGCAGTTTGAAACTCTGAAGTTATAGTGATGTAAGAAAAGATAGGTGATTTCACAAACTTGTGGCAAAGATGGTATCCTATGACAGGGCCATGTTTAAAGTGGTGTTCTCATTTCATTGTTTGGCTTTAACAGAGCAGGAAGTGAATCAGAACAGCAATTTACCTTTGCCTATATGTTTACTTGTCTTGAAATACTGACAAGCTTTTACCCTTTAGTGCTCTATAGCCTTGTGCAGTACAGTTTACAAACCACTGCACTCATGTCGCTGTAACAGAATCAGCTAGGAATAGCAGAGTTGATATGCCAATCACTATTGTAGACCGGCCTATAGCCTGACAAGGAAGTGAGAGCCTACAACTGGCTGTGACTCTTTGAAACAACATGGTGAGATAACCCCTTTAATGTCACTGAGCTTTAATGAACAACCCATAATGCTACCAGTGTTCGTCTATGGAGATGACTTGGCTGTGTGCTTCATTTTATGTATCTTATTTGCAATGGGTGTAGCTCATACATTTGTACTCTTGAAATCAAAAGGGTGCCCATGTACTTCTGGCCGTATGGTGTACGTGTACAGCAGAATTTCAAAATGGTTTTTAAGCTGATTTATTAGTGACATATTTGCCTCTTTTTGGTGTTTTTTTCCTCTTGCATCAGCCTACAGGAGCTCCTTAACACAAAGGACCCATCATGTTAGCAAATTTATAATGTTTATCATTATAAATTGACAAAATAAAGACAGGCTCCTACACCTTGGCATATGAGCTAGTTCTTCACATAATTTTTTATTTTTATTTATTTTTAAAGAGAATGTTGTAAAACATGGTGACTATTTTTATTTTTCAAAACCTTGGGTATAATGTGACCAACTAGTAAATATTGTGTAAAGGGGCTTAAAGTGAAAGAATTTCTATTTATTGCCATCTGTACATTAGAACATGAAGAGCAGCAAGAATTTTTTGTTGTACTCTGAAAATTCTTCCTAGTAGGAAAGAGAATATTGGCGCTCATTTACTAATGCTGTTGAGCCGGAAAAGTGTCTTAAAATGCGGAAAAAAGTGGTGCAATTGGGGAGCAGCATGTCTCGGACACATTTATTATTCGCTTATGACCGTTTCTGCACACTGCTCGACAGGTGGACATGGCTACGATTGACTTGCTGCGCCAAAATTGCACCAAAATTCTGACATACAAAGTAAACCAAAAAAACTGGTCAAAAAGTAAGACCATTCTGAAGCTGCACCAATTTATCAAGCAACATGAGCCACTATTATACATTTTTGGACCGCCTGTCTTAAGTTTACGCTTTCTAACTTTCAGACAGCGATAGTAAATGAGGGCCATTGTTTTAGTCTTGGACCACAATTTTTTTTTTCTCTCCAGTTTTTAGTATTGACATTTTGGGCCACATGTATGAAAATGGTCTAGGTCTAAAACTCATTTTGTTGCCTATAGCAACCAATCACAGCGCCCCTTTCATTCTTCCAGAGCACTATATGAAATGAAAGAGGCGCTGTGATTGGTTGTGATAGACAACAAAGTGAATTTTAGACTAGACTGTTTTCATACATGTGGCCCTTAGTTTCCTACACCAGTTCTATAGTACTTGGCATCTTGCTTATAGACCTGGAACAAACATTGGAATCCAATATATAGTCACTAATGGAGTACCAGGAGATGGGCTGTGCAGGAAGGTCATTTAAATTCAAATAACTACACACCTGAGCCAAAATGCAATATCATAACTTGGTTGACCATGACGTGAATAGTATTCTGGCTCTCTTTCTTTGAAACATGTTGTCATGTGAGGAGCCATCTACAGACATTTTGTTGTTGGTTTTGCTTCACAATTATTTGCAGAGATGTCATGCTGACAAATCTTGATCTACTTTTAGTCCTTGTATATTATTGACATTACACATATTGTACTATATATTCTGATACAGAGCATACACAAGGCTGCTTTTGCAATTGTTGTTCTGATGCCAGAACTTTTTTATCCCTATCAGCAAGCCAATGGTTAAGTGGATGAGGATGCAAAGGTAATACTTTGCTTAATTTCAAATGCTCATGGCGACTGACATATTTAATGTTTGTATGTTTGCTTAAATTATTTACTATGCAAATGCTATAAAAAGTATCTGATACAGTTTATCTAGCTCAGAACTGTGTCAAACCGCAACTCTTGGATTGAGGATGCACCAGCAGTGTGTACTAGATGGTTATGCTTTTGGTTCTTCTTTGTTGTGCTCCTACTTTAAAGAGGACCAGTCAGCTTTCCTGGCCGACATAGTTTGTAAGACCAAAAAAAAGACAGACGTCCATCCAGTTTAGCAATTGTCCTATAGTGTTGAGGAAGACAAAAAAAAAAAAAAACACACGATGTAGAAGCGAATTCTCCTCATTTTAGGGAAAAAATTCCTTCCTGACTCCAATCTGGCGATCAGAATAAATCCCTGGATCAATGACCCTTCTATAAAATCCTAGTAAGTATAAATGGTTATACTATTACACTCTAGAAGTGCAGCCAGACCCTTTCGTTCAGGGTTCCATAGTCTCTCTACTTCTAAGGCTTTCTTTACTGTGAGAGCAGAAGATGCCCTCGTGTTCTGGATACAGTCCTGGGTATAAATAGATCATGGGAGAGATCTATATATTGATCCCTGATATATTTATTTGTTCCACCCCCATCCCTGAAAACCATCGCTTCTATAAACTAAGCCTAATTTTGATAATCTTTCTGAGTATTGTCGTCCTCCCAGTCTTTTTATTATTTTCGTAACCCACCGTTGAACCTGTTTAAGCTCTGCAATGTCTATCCTGGTGGTCAAAACTTTACACAATATTCCATGTGTGGTCTGACTAGGGATTCGTATAATGGGAGAATGATCTCATAGTGTGCATCGATCCCCTTTTTAATACACCCTATTATTTTATTTGCCTTAGCAGCAGTTACTAGACATTGGCTGCTATAGCTAAATTTACTATCCACTAAGAATCCCAAGTCCTTTTTCATGTCAGTTTTACCAATAGTTTTTACATTTAACAAGTAATCATGGAATGGCATTTCCTTCCCATGTGCATAACCTTGCATTTATCCGTGTTAAACCTTATCTGCCACTTCTCTGCTCAGGCCTCAAACTTATCCAGATCCTTTTGTAATAGAACATTATCCTCTATTGTGTGTTTTTTTTTTTTGTTTGTTTTTTTTTAGTTAGTAGCATCTGCAAGGAACCCTAAAATACCACATCCTAGATCTCAATGAATGAAATATTCCAGTTGCAATTCTTTATTCATTACATGGTGGAATGCCTTGAGGACAATAAAACATAAAAAAATGATCAATGAAAAATCAAAATTAATATCCCATAGAGGTCTGGATTTGGAATGATACTCAAAATCAAAGTGAAAAATCTAATTTCAGACTGATCCAACTTCAGTGGAAATGCCTCTAGACAAGGAAATGAGGCTTGGTAGTGTGTGTGGCCTCCATGTGCCTGTATGATCTCCTTACAACACCTGGGCATGCTCCTGATGAAGCGGAAAAGGTTCTCATGAGGAATCTCCTCCCAGACTTAAAGCATCAGTCAACTCCTGGACAGTCTGTGGTGCAACGTGCCGTTGGTGGATGGAACGAGACATGATGTGCTTGATTAGATTCAGGGCTGGGGAACAGACAGACCAGGTCATAGCATCGATGCCTTCATCATACAGAAACTTCTAACACACTTCAGCCCCTTGATGCCTAGCATTGTCATGCATCAGAAGGAACCCAGGGCCCACTGCAACTGCATATGGTCTGAGGATCTCATCCTAGTACCTAATGGCAGTCAGGGTAACTCTGGCTTGCACATGAAGGGCTGTGCGGCCCTCCAAAGAAATGCCCCTGCTAAACTGGTCATGCTGGAGGATGTTGTAGGCAGCAGAACTTTCTCCACGGTGTTGCCAGAGACTGTCACGTCTGTCACACGTGCTCAGTCTGAACCTGCTGTCATCTGTGAAAAGAGCAAGTGCCAATGTTGAATCTGGCAAAATCCAATCACCCTGCATGGTGTTGGGCTGTAAGCTCAACACCGAGTTGTGGACTTAGGACTCTCATGGAGTCTGTTTCTGACAGTTTGAGCAGACACATGGAGTGTTGAATCAGTGTTGATTCATAACTGGACAGATTGATTTCACAGAAATGTGATCGACTTGGAGTTACATAGTGTTTGTGTCCCCTTTTATTTTTTTTTGAGCAGTGTATTAAAGAGAATAAGGCCTAATACTGACGCCTATGTGCCCCACCAGTAACGGGGATCCAGTGAGTATGTACCATTAATCACCACCCTTTGTTTTCTATAACTGAGCCAGTTACTTACCCACTTGCAAACCTTTTCCCTCAGTCCAAGCTTTCTCATTGTATGTATCAATCTTTTATGTGGCACAGAATCAAATGCTTTAGAAAAATCTACATATATGACATCTTCTAGACTAGTCTAGAACTAACTTCCTCAAAGAAACTGATGAGATTATTTTAACATGACCGATCTTTCATAAACCTATGCTGGAGTTAAACATTTATTTTCAATGAGATACCACAGTACAGCTAAACCTTTAACCCTTTAGCGGCTGCCCACTGTCTTTTGACGGTGGTTGTTTCAGGTCAGTCATCTGCAGTGACCAAAAGATGTCACTGCAGAAAGTGGGGTTTTACGGCTCCCAGCGCTGCAGCTGTGCTAGGAACAGAGCTGTAGTTAACAACTCTGTTCCTAGAGCAGTCTTGGTAAGCGCCGGGAAGCAGAGGAAACCTTTGATTGCCGCAGTCCGTGACCACGGCATAATCAAAGGGCATTCCCCTGCTCCATCAGACAATCGGGACTCCCAATGACCCGATGAAACCCAGGGACTGTCTGTGCTGTCAGATCTGGGGACCTAGAGTAGCCCCAGGGCTGTCTGTATAGTAAACCTGCAATCATGGCACACTGTGTGTTGCCCTAACTGCTGTCTGGGTCAAACTGACACAGATTGTAATGAATTAGTATACATGAATATGCTAATACATTACTAAGTAAAAAGAAAATTGTACATTAGTGTGAACAAACTGTAGAAAAAAATAAATAAAATAATAGCAGTTATTGTGTTTCCATTACACAAAAAATAAACATATTAGGTATCTACACAATTGTAACAATAGGTTTTTAAGTATGATATGTGAATGGTTTAAAAAAAGGATTCTGCAATACTTTAGTTGTGAACTTAATCTATGCCCCCCAAAAATGCTTGTCCCGCATAAAACAAGTCCTCATACAACTGCATCACTTAAGATAAAAAAAGTTACGACTGTTGAAACGCAAGGAGGCAAAACTACAAAATTAATCTGCGTCATTAAGTACTTTTCAGGCATTCGGCTTAAGGGGTTAAACTATTTACCTACAACAGAGGTTAAACTTTCCGACCTATAGTTTCCAGGCTCACTTTTTGACCCCTTTTTGAATATTGGCTCCACGTTTGCTATGTGCCAATCCTTTAGGACATACCCAGTTACTATACAGTCAATAAATATTATAAATAAGGTCTGTCTATCACATTACTTAATTCCCTCAGGACACGGGGACGTATCCCATCAGGACCTGGTGATTTGTCTATTTTAATCATCTTAAGGCAGAGCTGCACTTTTTTCCTGGTTAAAGAGGAGACATTTAACATAGAGTTTACCTTAAACCTCTGCAACTTCTCAGGAATGTCATTTTCTTCTGTAAATATGGTGGAGAAAAAATTGTTTAATAGATTTGCTTTCTCCTCATCACCCACTACAATACGTCCCTCACTACTTCTCAAAGGGCCAACATTTTCAGTTTTAATCTTTTTACTATTTATATAGTTTAAAAATATTTTGCGGTTAGTTTTACTCTTTGACAATACGCCTCTCTGTCTCCAGTTCTGCTATCATTTTTTTTACATGTTTTTTTCTTTATAGCTTATTAGTGCGTATTGTTTCACTGCCCTCCTGTTTAAGTAGCTTTATTGAGTTCCCTTACAACTTTTTTTATCCATATTGTGTTTTTTTTTTTTACATGTTTCCAATCATTTTATCTCCATAAGGTATGTACTTCTCAGAATGGGCACTTAAGATGTTTTTAAAAATCAACTATTTATTATCTGTTCTGTTATTTCTGAAGACATTATCCCAGTCAAAGTGGTTAAGGGCTTCTCTAAGCAGATTAAAATTAGTCTTTCTAAAATTGTTTTTTTGTGACTCCTTAACAAAAAAAAAAGTTCCTATTTTATGTCTGGGTAGTTGAAGTCGCCCATAATAACAACCTCATGATTAGCTACCTCATCTATTTGTCTGAGGAGTACATCATCTATTGGTTCTGTTTTATTTGTTGGCCTATAATTGACCTCTAGTAGAATTTTATTATTGTTATTACCCCCATGTATATCTACCCATAATGACTCCACATCTATATCTTCCCACAGTGCGGGCTTTATACAGGATTTTACATAAACCTCCTCCATTCTGATTTTTACAATATTTTCTAAATAAACTGTTACCCTGTAGCTCTCATCCAGCCATGTCTGTTATCCCCACTATGTCATATTTTTCTTTAAAGACAAATAATTGTATTTAATTTATGCAGCCTGCCCCTACCATAAAAGCTGTAGCCAAGACAGAAGCTGGTCAAGTTCTCCAAAAATCCAAACCCCTCTTTCCTACACCATTTTTTTTAGCCATTTATTCACCTCTCTAATCTCCTGCTGCCTCTCTGGTGTGGCCAGTGGTACAGATAGTGTTTCTGAAAATGCTACTTTGGAGGTCCTTGCCTTGAGCTTTTGGTCTGAGTCTCTGAAATCATTTTTAAGGACATTCCACCTACTTCTAACTTTGTCATTGGTGCCAATGTGCACCATAAGAGCTGGATTCTAACCAGCCCCACCCAATAATCTGTCAACCCGATCCGTGATATGTCACCAGACATACCACGAGTAGTGATGACCTTAACACAGTCCTCTCTACACTTGGGGATAGGGTTGATCCTTCTTCATGACTCACTTCTGCCGTTCTCAGATCTCGGGATAAAATTTTGCCAGTTTTCCTATATAAAATAGGGCTCCAAAATGCTGGAGCAGAGAGAATATTCTCTCCATTCTAATGCACATAATCCATGGTCCTGTATTGACTATATACTTTTAAATAATTTATGCACACAGTTATTAGATGAAGAGATCCATATGATGGTTGGAATATGACCATGACAATAGGGAACAGATTCAAAGTCTGGTACTTTTCTGGTTCAATGCTAGAGCAGTTTTGAGAGGTCAACTAGCAGCACATATGCATAAAATGAAATTATGAAAAATTATTTGGGAGTGTCCTACTCAGCTTTTCTTGCTGCTCCCTTTGACATAGACGGGAAAAAGGTGGTTGTATTCTACAGCTGATATCGAGCTGTACCAGAATGCCACTGTGGTGGGGTTGATCGGAATTCAAAATGGACTCTTTCTTAGAAAATATATCCATTATCAATGTTTTCTCCAGAACAAAGGGCAATTCTCCAGGCTAACTTAACCAAAGAAGAAATTGAAAGTACTCTAATGTGCCTTAAACAATGGCAAAGCTGCTTCTCTGGATGGATTTATGATTGAAATTTACAAGTTATTAGTTACATAATTAATTAGTACGGTTGAAGGAAGACACGTGTCCATCAAGTTTAACCAAGGGTGGGGAAAATGTGGGTGAGGGAGAGAGACAGGGACTTTAAGCCCAGCCTCACCACTGGTGAATGCCCTGGAACCCACAGGCAAGAACCAATATGCTCCAGGGGAGACCATATCTCTGACCCCAGAGCCTCCACCAGCCAGGTTCCAGAATTTTACATAGCTACATACGCATTAATATTCTTTAGTTCCAGGTAGGTATCTAAGCCTTTCTTGAAACTCTCTACAGTTCCTGCTGTGACCAGTTCCTCAGGCAGGCTATTCCACAGATTCATTGTTCTTACAGTGAAGAATGTTCTTCTCCTCTGGAGATTGAATTCTTTTTCTCTAGTCAAAGGGAATGTCCCCTTGTCCTTTGAGTGGGGTTCACTTGAAATAATTTTTCCCCATACTTTTTGTAGGGACCATTTATATATTTATATAAATTAATCATGTCCCCCCGAAGCTGTCTTTTCTCAAGACTAAATAAGTTCAATTCTACTAACTTCTCATCATAACTAAGATGCTCCATTCCCCTTATAAGTTTGGTTGCTCGTCTTTGTACTCTCTCTAGCTCCATTACCACTTTTTCTATAAACTGGGGCACAGAACTGAACTGCATATTCTAAGTGAGGACGCACCGATGCTGTGTACAACGGCAGAATTACATCCTTGTCCCGCAAGTCCAGGCCTCTTTTAATACACGCCAATATCTTACTTGCCCTAGAGGCAGCTGATTGACACTGCATGCTGTTTTGTAGTCTATGATCTACAAGAACGCCCAGATCTTTTTCAACAAGCGATTCTCCAAGTTTTTCTCCCCCTAGGACATATGATGCCTGTAGATTATTTCTACCCAGATGCAGAACTTTACATTTATCCACATTGAACCCCATTTGCCAAGTGGATGCCCAAGCACTCAGTGTGTCCAGGTCTGCTTGCAATTTATGAGCATCTTCCATAGATTGCACTACCTGCATAGCTTGGTGTCATCTGCAAAAATCGAAACCATGCTATTGATCCCTTCCATTATATCGTTAATAAATACATTAAAGAGAGGACCCAATACTGAGCCCTGCGGCACACACACTCACAACCGGGGACCACTCAGAGTAGGAGTCATTTACCACCACTCTCTGAGTACGATCCAGCAGCCAGTTTTTAATCCAACCCAATGGATTCTAACTTACCTAACAAACGCTTATGCGGGACAGTGATTTGAAAAGAATTTCCCTCAGCCTGTTCGCCCTACTCCAATGGCATTGTTTGTATCAGCACTTCAAGGTTTGTATCAAACATATTATATATATATATATATATATATATAAAACTAGACACCCCCAAGGCCTATCCTCTTATAGACCAACCACCCAGGTAGATCAAGAAATAAAAGTTTTCAAAATAATGGTAGACCGCCTAGTGACAATTATGTCTATACTATCCAAAACACAAAGTAGGAATTAAAACCCACAAAAAACATTGGACTAGTGGAACATTTAAAATGCTTTAGGTTACGTCCACTCAGCATAGCCAAAATACTGGTCGGATTCTGTTTCAACCATTGAAATGCACATCTTCTGCCCGAAAACTGGGAGGAGGATTAAGCATGTTCTAAGTCTTTCGGAACGCCAGCGGTGTAAAAAAAACGTTCGGCAGAAAATCTGTTCAGTGTGGACTACTGAACGGATTTTCTATTAAAGTCTATGTGGATGGTTGACCGTCGGTTTTTAGATTCGAAAATTGTCTGAAATTCTGACCAAAAACCTTGCCATGTGGACAGACCCTTACTGCTATACAAGCATAAAATAGAGGTTTTTACTGCGTAGTTTGATCAAATTGCACTTGACTACCTACTGCATCAAGATAATCTCATCATAATCTTGGGTCCCCAACTCTTTCTCTCTCTCTGGATTCACACTAATAAAAAGGACCTCATGCAGCCCAGTGGGAAGAGTTACTAATAAGATGGAGGCAGACACTCCTCC
Source organism: Phyllomedusa bahiana (assembly GCA_025379985.1). Taxonomy (NCBI): domain Eukaryota; kingdom Metazoa; phylum Chordata; class Amphibia; order Anura; family Hylidae; genus Phyllomedusa; species Phyllomedusa bahiana. The sequence goes on along the minus strand of JAODAL010022834.1, from coordinate 23,332 downwards.
AAATGCACAGTCCAAGAGAAAAAGTTATTCCGCACCACCGTTTGCAATTTCTATAGACCAAGTACAAAAGGTTCTAAAACTCATACAATCATTGGACTAGTAGAACATTTAGGCTAGGGCTACACTGCATCGGACACAAAACGACCAGTTTTTTTTCCAATGCAGGACCGTGATTTTTGACACGTTTTGCGCAAAAACCGTGGTTGGTTTTTTTGACGTCGCCCATACAATTGATTGTATGGGAAGATGCCAAAAAAACTAAAAGCGCCAGCGTGTTATACAACATGTAAAGACGAGCTGTGGAGACTACAGGTGGTTTTTTCTATTCTAGTCTATGGGGCTGCCTGAATAATCGTATTTTCGCCGCTTTTAAAATCCTAAAAGCGCCAAAAATACGACCGTAACGCTACCCAGTGTAGACATAGCCTTTAAATGCATTGCTGAAAAACGAATCGGGCAGCACTTCCAAGTAGCGGTTTTTATTTCACCCAAATGTGCACATTTGGGTGAAATAAAAACCGCTATTCGGAAGTGCTGCCTGATTCGTTTTTCTGCATTGAAGAGACCTTTGGACTGGGTTTGTAGGCGTGCACCCATATTTATTATTTTTGTGCTGCTGACTTTTTTTCATTTTTTTAAATGCATTGCTGTCATCCTTTATAGATGCATAAAATAACAATTTATAGTGTCTGCTGTGTGCTGCTGTACTTAGTGTTTGAGAATTTTATTTTTGCAGTGACAACAGTGCATCACTGTCTACAGTCATGGCCAAAAGTTTTGAGAATGATACAAATGTTAATTTTTACAAAGTCTACTGCATCAGGTTTTATAATGGCAATTTGCATATACTCCAGAATGTTATAAAGAGTGATCAGCTTAACAGCAATTAATTGCAAAGTCAATAGTTGCCTAGAAAATGAACTTTTTTCCCCCAAAACACATTTCAACTTCATTGCAGGCCTGCCTTAAAAGGACCAGCTAACATCGTTTCAGTGATTGCTCCATTAACACAGGTGTGGGTGTTGATGAGGACAGGGCTGGAGATCAATCTGTCATGATTAAGTAAGAATCACACCACTGGACACTTTAAAAGGAGGCTGGTGCTTGGCATCATTGTTTTCTCTTCTGTTAACCATGGTTATCTCTAAAGAAACACGTGCAGTCATCATTGCACTGCCACAAAACTGGCCTAACAGGGAAGAGTATCGCAGCTAGAAAGATTGCACCTCAGTCAACAATCTATCGCATCATCAAGGAATTCAAGGAGAGAGGTTCCATTGTTGCCAAAAAGGCTCCAGGGCGCCCAAGAAAGACCAGCAAGCGCCAGGACCGTCTCTTAAAAGTTTTCAGCTTCGGAATCGGGCTACCAGCAGTGCAGAGCTTGCTCAGGAATGGCAGCAGGCAGGTGTGCATGCATCTGCACACACTGTGAGGAGGAGACTCATGGAGCAAGGCCTGGTGTCAAGGAGGGCAGCAAAGAAGCCACTTCTCTCCAGAAAAAACATCAGGGACAGACTGATATTCTGCCAAAGGTACAGGGAGTGGACTGCTGAGGACTGGGGTAAAGTCATTTTCTCTGATGAATCCCCTTTCCGAATGTTTGGAACATCTGGAAAACAGCTTGTTCGGAGAAGACAAGGTGAGCGATACCACCAGTCTTGTGGCCACCTGTAAAGCATCCAGAAACCATTCATGTGTGGGGTTGCTTCTCAGCCAAGGGAATCGGCTCTGTAACAGTCTTGCCTAAAAACACATCCATGAATAAAGAACGGTACCAGAATGTCCTCCAAGATCAAATTCTCCCATCCGTCCAAGATCAGTTTGGTGATCAACAATGCCTTTTCCAGCATGATGGAGCACCTTGCCATAAAGCAAAGGTGATAACTAAATGGCTCAGGGAACAAAACATAGAGATTTTGGGTCCATGGCCTGGAAACTCCCCAGATCTTAATCCCATTGAGAACTTGTGGTCAATCATCAAGAGACGGGTGGACAAACAAAAACCAACAAATTGTGACAAAATGGAAGCATTGATTGTGCAAGAATGGACTGCTATCAGTCAGGATTTGGTCCAGAAGTTGATTGTGAGCATACCAGGGAGAATTGCAGAGGTCCTGAAGAATGGTCAACACTGCAAATATTGACTTGCTGCATTAACTCATTCTAACTGTCAATAAAAGCTTTTGTTAATCATAATATGATTGAACTTTTATTTCTGTATGTGATAAAAACATCTGACAAACACACATAAAAACCAGAGGGCAACAGATCATGTGAAAATATAATATTTGTGTCATTCTCAAAACTTTTGGCCATGACTGTAATAATTACAAATGATGGGCTAACATTTTTTTTTTCTTGGAATTTGTGTGTGGAGGAGTGGCTGCCTCCATCTTAGATGCACACTCCTACAACCTGGCTACATGGGGTCTTTATAGTCAGTATAAAAGTAACCCATTTCCCTGAACATAGAGTGGCATTTGCCCTAAATAGAGGCATTAAAATTAGGAACCCACCTGGTAAGGTTACCTTGTTGTGGTAGTGGTCATATGCAATTTGAGCAAACTGTGCACTTTTTTATGCATGTATAAAGCATAGCGGTAGTGCATTTTAAATGTTCCACTATGTCCAATGTTTGTGTGGGTTTTAGTGCCTGTTGTGTACTGCTGTACATTGCGTTTGAGAATTTGATTTTTGTAGTCACGACGTTGTGCCCCACTGTCTATGCATTTGCAAATGAAGGTGATGGCTTTTCTTTTCTTGGATTATACTATTTAAACCAGCGCAAGTGGGCTTCTTTAGAGGCAATGCACAAATCAGAAACATCAGAAGGGTTCTGACACTTCTGGATACGACGAAATCTCATCCACTGCCAGATAATCACCCTCTTTTAGTGGCGCGCCATGAAGAAAAAGATTTTGATAACATTAAGGGCCACATGTATGAAAACTGTCTAGGTCTAAAATTCACTTTGTTGACTACAGTCAAAGCGCCCCTTTCATTTTATATAGTGCTCTAAAAAAATGTGAGGGGTGCTCTGTTTGGTTGCTATGGGCAACAAAATTACTTTTAGACCTAGACTGTTTTCATACATGTGGCCTTAAGTAGTAGTGGCTGAGGGCAGTCCTGAACAGAAAAGTTAGAATGGGTTCCTTGTATGTTACTCTCCATTCTGCAATGCCAAAGATGTCTGAGTTTTTATCAAAAACAGTGGAGACCAAACCAAACGCACCCTTCCTGGATATTAATTCGCAGCCACTCCACCAACTTGCCACTGGCTGACCGCTTACAAAAGCTGTCGATTAGTGAAGGGTGGGTGGGAGAAGTGACAGTACAGTGCACAGGGCTGTGTCTGCAGAAGATACAGTGGTGGCCAAAAGTATTGGCACCCCTGCAATTCTGTCAGATAATACTCCGTTTCTTCCTGAAAATGATTGCAATCACAAATTCTTTGGTATTAATATATTAATTTATTTTGCTTGCAATGAAAAAACACAAAAGAGAATGAAACAAAAATCAAATCATTGATCATTTCACACCAAACTCCAAAAATGGGCCGGCCAAAAGTATTGGCACCCTCAGCCTAATACTTGGTAGCACAACCTTTAGCCAAAATAACTGCGAACAACCGCTTCCGGTAACCATCAATGAGTTTCTTACAATGCTCTGCTGGAATTTTAGACCATTCTTCTTTGGCAAACTGCTTCAGGTCCCTGAGATTTGAAGGGTGCCTTCTCCAAACTGCCATTTTGAGATCTCTCCACAGGTGTTCTATGGGATTCAGGTCTGGACTCATTGCTGCCACTTTAGAAGTCTCCAGTGCTTTTTCTCAAACTATTTTCTAGTGCTTTTTGAAGTGTGTTTTGGGTCATTGTCCTGCTGGAAGACCCATGACCTCTGAGGGAGACCCAGCTTTGTCACACTGGACCCTACATTATGCTGCAATATTTGTTGGTAGTCTTCAGACTTCATAATGCCAAGCAGTCCAGTGCCAGAGGCAGCAAAGCAACCCCAAAACATCAGGGAACCTCTGCCATGTTTCACTGTAGGGACCGTGTTCTTTTCTTTGAATGCCTCTTTTTTTTCCCTGTAAACTCTATGTTGATGCCTTTTCCCAAAAACCTCTACTTTTGTCCCATCTGACCAGAGAACATTCTTCCAAAATGTTTTAGGCTTTCTCAGGTAAGTTTGGACAAACTCCAGTCTGGCTTTGTTATGTCTTGGGGTAAGAAGTGGGGTCTTCCTGGGTATCCTACCATACAGTCCCTTTTCATTCAGACGCGATGGATAGTATGGGATTTACACTGTTGTACCCTCGGACTGCAGGGCAGCTTGAACTTGTTTGGATGTTAGTCGAGGTTCTTTATCCACCATCCACACAATCTTGCGTTGAAATCTCTCTTCAATTTTTCTTTTCCGTCCACATCTAGGGAGGTTAGCCACAGTGCCATGGGCTTTACACTTCTTGATGACACTGCGCACGGTAGACACAGGAACATTCAGGTCTTTGGAGATGGTGTTGTAGCCTTGAGATTGCTCATGCTTCCTCACAATGTGGATTCTCAAGTCCTCCGACAGTTCTTTGGTCTTCTTTCTTTTCTCCATTCTCAGTGTGGTACACAAAAGGACACAGGCCAGTGGTTGAGTCAACGTTAATCCATGTCAACTGGCTGCAAGTGTGATTTCGTTATTGCCAACACCTGTTAGGTGCCACAGGTAAGTTACAGGTGCTGTTAATTACACAAATTAGAGAAGCATCACATGATTTTCAAACAGTGCCAATACTTTTGTCCACCCCTTTTTTATGTTTGGTGCGGAATTATATCCAATTTGGCTTTATGACAATTCTTTTTGTGGTTTTCCATTGAAGACAAATTAAATGAATTTATTAATAACAAAGAATTTGTGATTGCAATCATTTTCAGGAAGAAACTGAGTATTATCTGACAGAATTGCAGGGGTGCCAATACTTTTGGACACCACTATATCACTTTTCTTGCAGTAGTTTTCATAACATCAGTAATACATAGATGGAATCAGGGTTTATGTTGCTTGTTGTGCTGCCCTCAGGCAGGGCTACGATCCGTAGTTTCAGGGCCCTATAGAGCCGAATCATATGCCCCAATTCATTGTCATTTCCTCTCTTGGACATTTGATTAGTGCCCTCACTGGAGTACTGCCAATACATGGATGGCACTAGGGCAACAAAAACCTGTTGACAGATTCCTTTTAAGGGGTTAAACAACTATCGGACTTGATTTAAATTTGATGAGAAAACAATACATAGAACTAGATTTCTAAAGTGTACTGCTGTTTCTATTACTGTAGTTAAGTTATTTCAAGGTTTACCAACAGAGGGCATCATCCTACAACATAAGTGTGTTTTGAGCATTTCCTTTTCTTGGGGGAAATTATCAGAAGGAAAAGTGCTGCAGAACTATATCAGATATGGATGCTGTGCTTTGCAGACACCAGTGTTGTGTATATACTGAGGCGACTTGTATACCTGACCACGCCAGTAACTTCCCATGGCTACCCAATTATTTTATTCACAATTGTTTTCCAATATGCAAGGTTATGGCCCTTATTACACACTTTGAGCATTCGCTTAGGTTACTGGTACATGTTAGTAAAGAGACACATAAATGTATACAAAGCTTCAATAACTAAGCTAGGTTTGCGTTCAATATTGACCTTTATTGGATAAATTAACACTACGGGAAAAAAAATTTCCCTGTATAGAGAGAGCACAATGCTATGTTATCCATTTATTTGAAATATATATTTAAGTGAAATAGGAGAAAGTTTGATAGGAAAGGTTTGCTGATGATAGGGTTAATATATGTGGAGGTGTCTGCAACATGGAGTATGATTTAGCTTTTCTGGTTTCATGGTCAGAATAGTGGTAACAGCAATTCAATGTTTCCAAACGTCAAATAATGCACTTGCGGAGTAGTAATCCTTGTTAGAGTATTATATTGCCAATTCTGCGTTAGCCAGGACTTCAGAAGAGAAGGTTGTAGGGTTTCTGATTTCTGACAGCTTTAACATACGCCATCAGGACGGCCAGGCAGTAGAGAATGCAAATTGATTACTTGACTGCATAACTAGAGGTATAACCAACAAAGACGGCGATTGGGATCCCTCTGAATAGAGACCTAGTGAGATCACATCTGGAATACTGGTTTCAGTTCTGGAGATCTAACCTACAATATAGACAGTCATAAAGAACAATGGGTCCAAAGACTGATACAAAAATAAGTTTTATGCTCGACACCTACCACTATCAGGAACTCTATTTGTATAGACTAGAGGAAAGAACGTGAAACATCATCTCAGATATATATATAAGGGTTAAATACAGGAAGGAAGTATTTCTAACCATGTTGCTTAGCACACACAAATGGCATGTGCCATCTAAAATTGGACCCAAAACATTGCTGCTAATTATTATGATGAATAGACTGCTGTACAGTAATAGACAATGAAGCACATTTATTATGGCAATTGCTCCAAAACTGGCATACATGCTTTACATCACATTTATTACGTATTTTAGACCGTTTCAAGACACTTTTGTGCCTCATCCAACTAAAGGGTGTGGCCTTAGTAAAGTGGGCATGGCTTAATGTTCAATACTGTGCGCTAAAAAAAAGCTGCCAAAATTTTGGTGCAATTAATGACATAAAGTACGACAGTTAATAGAAGGTGTAAAATTAGGCTAGACAGTTCTAAACTGTGCCAGATTTATCAACACTATGATGCATTATAAGACTGTCTAGGCTAAATTTACACTGCCAAAGTAATAAACATAGTTCATAAATCTGTCCCAATGTGTGTTATACCCATGCGAAGTATAATATACACGTGATCATGCATCCTAGTGGTAAAGTACCTTACTGGAGAACTAAAATATACACATGTGAGTCAAAAATTATCTGCATTCCAGTCGTATAAAAATTTCTGTTGGCCACACTGTCCGATCAACACTATCTTCACAAGATCTCTATCTCTTTCTTGCCTCAAGATTTAAATTGCAACAGTAAAAAGGAAACGTCTTGGAATTATGGAAATCACAGGATCGATATACTTGTTAATGATATGAAAATAATTTTATAGAATGGAAACAAATTGCAACATCTATGAATTTGCCTTCGACATTTTTTGCTGTATGTTTCCAGTTCTATAGCAGGGCTGGACTGGGAATAAAAATCAGCCCTGGCACTAAGCCCCCAGCAGCCCACATACAATATCCGCTTAAAAAATTCCCCTTGTTCTCGCACCTTGCCACTTTCTAAAATAAACTACACTATATACTTCTTTCACACAGAGCATTTTTGGTGCGTTTTTTGTGTTTTTGGTGCGTTTTTGTGCAGAAAGGCAGAGCAGTTAATGCTGTACATTTCTGCATAAAAAAACGCATCAAAAAATGCACCAAAACCGCTCCGTGTGAAAGCCCCCTACACACAAGCAAGAAAGAGGTGTGGAGAAACCCCTCATCACAGAGTCAGGTGTGCACTTACTTTACAATCCGGGACAAGCCCACACTGACACTACATAAGCACCAACATAACCTACAACCAATCAGATCACCAGTAGTCAGGTCAACATCACATGAATACAGCACTGATTCATCACAGAAGTAAAATGACCCCTGACAGCAGGGACACACAGGAGACGTCATCTCTGATGGGAGTTGTTCTCTTCTTCTTTTCTTCTCCATCTGCCCAAACCTCCATTATGTCTTCCCTGATGAGTCGTTCCCTTCCATTTCTTTCTCTGTCCAGTACAGCATGCAATGTCTTCTTCTCCCGGTAACTACTCGGCCCTGTAGAATTTACCACAAATACATCTTAGACTGCTCCCTTTTCCAGCACTTTCCTATCAATTCCCCAAACAGCGTATGTTAAACCCTAACAATTAGAAATTAAAAAATGTCAGATAAGTGGCATGTAAATAGATAGACCCCCATTGGGAAGGTAAACAGGGCCTTCATCCATTAATTTGGTAGGTAGACAGGGCCTACCCCTGTAACTAGCCAGGTAGCTAGGGCTTGCCCCAGAACTAGCCGGTAGCTGGGTGCCCCCTAACTAGCCAGGTAGCTGGGGCTGCCCCCAGCAACTAGCCAGGTAGCTGGGGCTGCCCCCAGCAACTAGCCAGGTAGCTGGGGCTGCCCCCAGCAACTAGCCAGGTAGCTGGGGCTGCCCCCAGCAACTAGCCAGGTAGCTGGGGCTGCCCCCAGCAACTAGCCAGGTAGCTGGGGCTGCCCCACAATAGCGTAGCTGGGGCTGCCCCAGCAAACTAGCCAGGTAGCTGGGGCTGCCCCCAGCAACTATCCAGGTAGCTGGGGCTGCCCCCAGCAAATAGCCAGGTAGCGGGGCCAGCCCCCAGCAACTAGCCAGGTAGCTGGGCTCCCCAGCAATAGCAGGTAGCTGGGGCTGCCCCAGCAATTTGCCAGGTAGCTGGGGCTGCCCCCAGTAACTAGCCAGTTAGCTAGGGCTGCCCTCAGTAATTAGCCAGGTAGGGCCAGGGGCAGTATGTAAGCAGGCAGGGCCAGTATATAAGGCAGGCAGGGCCACTTAAAGGTAAGCAGGGCAGTATATAGGCAGGGCCAGTATATAGGAAAGCAGGGCAGTATATCAGTGGCAGCCAGGCAGGGCAGTATATCGGGGGTAGCCAGGGCAGTATATAGGTGGCAGCCAGGCAGGGCAGTATATAGGTGGCAGCCAGGGCAGTAGATCGGTGGCAGCCAGGACAGTATATAGGTGGGAGGCAGGCAGGGCAGTATATAGGTGATAGCCAGGGCAGTATATCGGTGGCAGCCAGGGCGTATATCAGTGAAGCAGGCAGGGCAGTATGTAGGTGACAGCCAGGCAGGGCAGTATATCGGTGGCAGCCAGCCAGGGCAGTATATCGGTGGTAGGCAGGGCTAGTAGTTTAAAAAAAAAAAAAACCTCACCTTATGTCTCTGCTTCCTCTTCTCTCCTTGGCCGGAGGCCACCGGCAGCAGAGTGCGGGCCGCGGAGCAGGCGCGTGATGACGTCATCACATCGCGCGCCTGCCCCGCGGCCTCCTGGGAGCTGAACAGACGGGATCAGAAGATCCCCGCTGTTCAGCCTCGGCCGCTGCTTGCACCGTGCGGTGCAGGCAGCGGCCGTGATGGCTGCATGGCTGGGTCGGTGACCCAGCCGTGCGGTGAGGGGGCCTGTCGGCCCCCTGGCGCAGGGGTCCGGTCGCATATACGACCATTGCGGCCCCTGTGCGTGCGCCGGCACTCGGGGCCCGCCGAGGGGGGCTTTGGGAAACACCGGCCCTATCAGCGGGCGCTCCGAGCCGGCCCTGCGGCCCAGACCCTAGCGGCTCGCCGGGCACATGCCCGGTTTGTCCTATGGGCAGTCCGGGCCTGCGTACGGCCAAACTTGGCGTAATGTGCGCCTGACGACACATTTTAACGTGCCAAAGGTTGGCATATAACAGTCTATGAACCAATTTTGAGTGTTATGCTCCAAAAATGTTTGGCGCTTAACACTTTTATTCATACTGTCGTATTATACACTCCTCTATTTCTATTTAAAACTGGTGTGTCAGTGCCAAATTACAAAAATGTCATAGGCAAATTCATAGATGTTGCCCAAAATATTTAAAATATTTTGATTTATTCAGTATCAGTTGTTTAGTAATGGTTGTTTTCCCCACCATTGAGCAATGCTGGCAACTCGGCCAAGGCACGTCATTGTCTGTTGCAGTGATAAACCAAGGTCTCTCAGTTTCAGGATTCTGTCTATCTAGTTTATGACAAGTAGCGATAATTGGAACACCCACAAACAGGAGCCATCGCACAATCATCCCACTCCACTTTATCCCATTTTTGAGGTTTCCTGTGGGTACAAAAAACGTACCAACAGAAACAAAAGCTCAGCTCAGTCATCAAAAAAGCAAGTGGTTGGAACATGCCAGTATTAACCAATATCTATCCTAAGATAAGACTGAAAAATAAATGTGTAAAGATGAAATAACACAGGGGCAAACTGGTCAGGTGGTCTCTTTATGCTGCCGGTCTTCTATGTTTCTACATGAGTTTTGGTTGGATTCATTGCCACATTTACCAAAAGATATCCCTCATGTATCCTAAAAAACAGAACCTATATCTTTAATAGGAACACTCTAATGGAATTACACAATTATTAAAATAATATTGTAAAATAGAATAGTCTACAGGTTAGTGGAAAGGACATAATGGGCCACATGTATGAAAACTGTGTAGGTCTAAAATTCACTTTGTTGCCCATAGCAGCCAATCATAGTGCCCCTTTCATTTCATATAGTGATCTGGAAAAATGAAAGGGGCGCTCTGATTGGTTGCTATGGGCAACAAGGTGAATTTTAGACCTAGACAGTTTTCATGCATGTGGCCAATCTGTCTACTTGCACCAATGTTATCCTTAACTTATTGTAATAGATGAGCATATTTTTCCATAAAGAATTTGGCTGCAGCAAATATGCTACAAGATACATATAAAGTATGTAAATTTGTGGTGTGACTTTAAATACGGATTTGCTATGAACTTGCTGCAGATTTCAGCCTTTGAATAGTATAAGTGGATTAAAAACTGCATACTTTTCTGCAACGAACCTGCAGAATGAAAAGCTGCAATATGAGATGTATCATGAAGGAAGTGGTCCTTTTCCTTGGAAGAGGGGAAAGGAGTGCACCCTTCTCTCAAATTTACACAATTTCTTTAACTTTGTCATCTGTCTTATCTTAGTTAATACCATTCTTTACCTTTACTTCCCAGTTTAACAGTACAACGAAGCCCTGTATGATGCCCACAGGTTTTACAAAGGATTCAGAAAATTATCATGTTAGAGATGAGCAAGCAGTAAAAAGTTCTAGTTCGATTAGAACCTCGAACTTTAGTGTCTTTGGTTCGAGGTTCTATTCGAACAAGAACTTGAACCTCATTAAAGTCAATGGGAGAAGATGTTCTGGTTAATTTTTATACAGGTGTGGAAAAGCTATAATTACCATCCATAACAGTAAACTGGATATATGGAACAACTCAATTTTTTGAGAGGCTAAAATACTTAATTTCTTTCAATGGCTAACTGAAAGATGAGGACAGCTTGCAAGCAGGGACGTATCTATAGAAGGTGCAGCGGTAGCAGCAGCAGCTACGGGGCCCTGCATCCTGAACGGGCCCAAAAGCCCTTTTGACACAAAGGAGATTTGGAGACGGCGTGTTATACAATTACTGAACCCCCAAAACTGCAACAACTGAACTTTTGGGCACTGAGTATGATATAGCAAATCCAAGCACTCTGTATAATATATATCCATGTAAATGAGAGTTTTGCGTTATGTTAGCCTGCAAATGTCGCCAAATAACAGCTTCTGGGTGTGGGAAAGATGCAGCCAGCACTACCAAAGTCCCTAACTAGTGATGTCTATGGAGAGGAAAATGCTATCTAACTAAGAGCAGCCTGTACAGAACAGAGAGTAAGCTGAAAATGGCATTCACAAGGCAATACAGTGAAATATATATAACATGGTCATGTGATTTTAGAAGCCAATGAGAGCCCTACACCTCAGCGATGACGTTTTTGACACTTCTCTGTGCTCTGCACTGATTGGATGGCACCAAAAGTGCAGAAAGCCACTGAAAACGAAACTGAAGATGGCGTGTCGAACTTAACTCGAACGAACAGTAAAATGTTCGGTTCGAGTTCTAAAAATTTGAGACGTTCTACTAGAACTTAACTTTTCTAGAACAGTTCGATTAACACTAATACTAGTAATTCATTTTACAAAAACTATTTTAGAACCTAAACTTTATTTTAGTAGGTCAACAGGTCTCTTCTTGAACTAAGCACTAACCTCTTCATTACTCTTGGATACAGAGCAAACATAATTTTTTTTAAATAGGTTGCCAGGCAGCATGCTCTCTATAACATGAATATGGTGGAGCTCAAGAAAGCATGTCATGTGATTGTGTCAGTGCAAATATATATATATATATATATATATATATATATATATAATATTAATATATTATTTATTTATCTTATAAAAAACACACACATATATGAAAGTGACAATATGTTAAATTACATATATATTCATATATACTTAAATATTATTTATTAATATGTTTTTTTATATATATATATATATATATATATATATATATATATATATATATATATATATATATATATATATATATATATATATATATAATATTATTTATTTATTTTTTTTTATCACCTACCAACCAGCAAGAATTCTGGCTCTCACAGACCTGTTAGTTTTTCTTTAAGAAGCCCTCCTACTCTGCACTCATTACCTATATTAATTGCACCATATAAAAGACACCTGTCCACACACTGAATCAATCACACTCCAAGCTCTCCATCATGGCCATGACCAAAGAGCTGTCTAAGGACACCAGGGACAAAATTGTAGACCTGCACAAGGCTGGGATGAGCTATAGGACAATAGGCAAGCAGCTTGGTGAGAAGGCAATGACTGTTGGCGCAAGTATTAGAAAATGGAAGAAACACAAGATGACTGTCAATCTTCTTTGGTCTGGGGCTCCATACAAGATCTCGCCTTCTGGGGTAAGAATGATTCAGGAATCGGCCAAGAACTACATGGGAGGACCTGGTCAATGACCTGAATAGAGCTGGGACCACAGTCTCAAAGATTTCCATTAATAGTACACTAAGCCGCCATGGACTAAAATCCTGCAGCGCACACAAGATCCCCTTGCTAACGCCAGCACATGCCCAGGCCCGTTTTAAGTTCCCCGATGATCCAGAGGAGGCATGTGGTCAGATGAGTTCAAAATAGAACTTTTTGGTATCAACTCCACTTGCTGTGTTTGGAGGAAGAAGGATGAGTACAACACCAAGAACACTGTCCCAACCATAAAGCATGGGGGTGGAAACATCATACTTTTACAGTGTTTTTTTGCAAAGGGGATCAGAACAACTTTACTGTATTGAAGGGAGGATGCATGGGGCCATGTAGCGTGAGATTTTGGCCAACAACCTTCCCTCAGTAAGAGCATTGAAAATGGGTCGTGGCTGGGTCTTCCAGCAGGACAATAACCTGAAACACACAACCATTCTCCATTCTTTGGTGGAGGGAAAACTTGCAAAAATACATATTTTCCCCATAATATATAATATTATTCCATTATATTATTACATAATGCAATAATGATAAAACACTGATGTTACAATCAAGATTTATATAGATATATATATATATATATATTTAAATATATATGTTTTTATATATATATATATATATATATATATATATATATATATATATATATATATATTCATTCATATATATAGATTTATATGTATATATATATAGGTTTGTATATATATATATATATATATATATATATATATATATATATAGGTTTATATATATATAGTTTATATATATATAGATTTATATTTGACTTATAAAATATATATATAGATAGATTTATATACATATATAGATTTATATATATATACATATATAGATTAGATTTTTATATATATATATATATATATATATATATATATAGATATATATATATATATATATAATGAACCATCAAGAGAGTACAGGGGATGGGTAGTCACAACAAGTGGACTTTCTTGGTAGAAGGAGGGAGACCAAATGAGCCCCCACAAAAAAGTCTCTTGAAAATAAGACACAGGGAAATAGAGATACACTAGGGTTACTCGCCACCATCCAGTAGTACACATCTTAAGTGTCCACAAGGGTGATCTTCCATCAAATCCCCAACATCCAATAGAAAGCAAAGGATACAGAGGTTGTTATGTATAAGGGAAAAGCATGTACAATATCACACTGGGCATCTGTCACGTCAGAGCCCACTGTCCCTGCCTACTTGGGGTGCTGCCCTAGATGGCAGACCCCAACTGGACGACAGTCAATCAGTCCGGTTGGTAACGGTGCGGTAACGGATAAGCCAAGAAACGTAATCCAAGTGGAAGGTCAGAAACAAGCCGGGGTCCAAACACGGTCAGGAGCGCAGTACAAAAACGGAGGCAAAAGCGAGGTCAGAAACAGGCCGAGGTCAGAAACACAGGAAGACAACTATACACAAGACTCACAGGGAAAACAACAAGGGAACACCTTTGACAGGCAAAGCCTGGGGACGTTTAAAAGGTCCGCCCGGACACCGCCCCCGCAGCTGATTGGTGCAGCATCCGAGCCCTCTGATTGGTCCTGAGACCTATTAACCCTCGCAAGTCGTTGCGTTAAACGGGTGGAAGGCTGCCCAGACGAACGTATCCTAACAGCATCCCTAGTATACCCTGACTACACGGCAAAGGTACTGCACTGAAAAAGGCACCCCACCCCTAAGTGGCTCACGCTGAAGAACCCCTATACTAATAAAGTATTTATCCTGATATGTTCCCCCTGTCTCTATTGGTTCATCAGGGGATATACCGTATATACTCGAGTATAAGCCGAGTTTTTCAGCACAAAAAATGTGCTGAAAAATCCCCCCTCGGCTTATACTCGAGTCACTGTCACGCGCTCGGGTGTGCGCTGCATGGCCTGATGCCGACAGGGACCTTCAGATATATGCGACTCCTCAAGGGAGGCATATAGCAGAAGGCCAAGTACAGATCACAGCCTCTCGGCCTGCGATTGCCCAGGCACTGATCATCGATCCTCCTCCCCTGTTTGCGAATCCTACCGAGCGCATGCGGAGAAGAGATACCACTTGCGGCAGAGAAGTGAGCGCACTTCCCTGCTCCGCAGTGGACTCCGGTGGCCGCAAAATCTGTGTAACGCTGCCGAATGACATCACCCCCTGTGCCGAGAAAGACCGAGGAGCGCGCGGGGGCGGAGCAGGCGAGGATGACAGAGCACGGGGAGCCGGTAAGTTTTTTTTTTTTGTATTAAACACCAAAACTTTAACCTAGCCAAAGAGACCTAAACCTTGCCTATACCCTCTATAGCCTACTTAGAGGACCTATACCTGCCTATAACCTGCCTATAGACCTACCTAGATGACCTAAACTTGCCTATAACCCTCCTATAAGCCTACTTAGAGGACCTTACCATGCCTATACCCTGCCTATAGCCTACTAAGGAACCTTATACCTGCCACTAGCCTACCTGGAGGACCTATAAACCCCCTATCACCCTGCCTATAGCCAGCCGTAGGAGGACCTATAACTGCCTATCAGCCGTGCCTAGGGCCTAAACCTGCCTATAGCCTGCCTAGGGGGACCTATACCCAGGCTATAATGACCTATACCTGTCCTAGGGGACCTATACCATGCCTATAGCCTGCCTAGGGTGACCTATAACCATAGCCTATATGCCTGCCTAGGGGGATCTCTATACTGCCTATAACTACCTAACCTGCCTATAACCTGCCTAGGGGGACATATAGTTGCCTATATCTGCCTATGGGGGACATTAAACTGCCTATACCAGCCTATATCTGCCTATGGGGGACATTAAACATTTTCCACCCTAGGCTTATACTCGAGTCAATAAGCTTTCCCGGTTTTTGTGGCAAAAGTAGGTGCCTCGGCTTATACTCGAGTATATACGGTATATATATTAGATGAAGAAAATAAGAATAAATTAAAGTATATTCCCTGTGTATTAAAATAACAAAAAGTATAAAGTATATTGGCCAGGGCCAGCGATCAGAAACAGGTACACAAAGAGACAATGTCTTGAGTCCAACTTCTACATCATGCCCTTAAAATTGCAACAGTATGTTTTTGTTAATTTTTTAATTTGTAGTTTATAACTATAAAATCTGAATGAAAATTGTAATCTCAAAGGAAGAAATTACATAAACATTCTAGCACCTAATTGGTTAAAGCCTAAGCATCAGCAGGTGCACTTTTTTACCACTTGGTCTCCCCCACACCACCCATCTACAAAGTGTTCACCCTTTGTAGTTATGAAAATGCTGTTAATTGAGCTGAATGCTTCGGCTACTTAATAAGGCCGGACTCTTAGGAACGTGGTTTGGAAAAGTATTATGCAATGAAACGGGTCATTAACCCACTCGCCTTGTTAACAAGAGCAGTGACTGCTTATTGCCCTAGTTTGTAATAGACCTGAAATTACTTTCATGTAAACAAGTGTGCTCCTTCAACCCTCCGGCAAAAGGGTGCTAATATAAGTGGCAGTGGGCACCATTAACTGTTACTGCCAATATCACCTACTCTTTAACTCCGCATGATAAAATACCTTTTAGCTCACTAGTCTCATTTTCAAATCTGGTTTTATAATTAAACATCCTTCCAGCTACTAAGAGCAGTTGTAAAACAACACAGGACACAGAGACTCTTAACACTTTTGGTATACATAGCAGAAATAAATATGGACCAGGTATGGACCATGAAGCAGATATAAAATCTATTCCATGAAACTCTGATTGGGATATTGTATCATTGCTCCATTTTTGTGTACACCACACCATGCAAATAAAGGATATAACACTTGTATTTGCATATAGAAGCAGGCTAGAGGGTTTACAAATAGTGCAAGCAAATTAGTTTAAACTATATGCTGTGAATTGTGCATACATGGCATCACTAATCTGTGAAGTGAAACATGAAGCTTTGTCGCTGTTGACTTGTTGAAATCTGGATGGAAGTGGCTTTTTTCAGAGAGGGCTACCATGGAGTGTCAACCCTAAATAGTTCCAATATTGTTCTATAAATCCAGAGTTTTGGTTAGAGGCACTCTTCACTTTGGTAATGGCTTTTATGCTTTCTCTCATAGATTTATAATACTGTGTCCTTGTAACTAAGCTAAATGTGCCCTAAGTGCCCCATGAGCACCATCTGTGCAGCTAGGTCGCTGGCTTTCAGGACACAAGTATGACTCAGGTGGCTTAATGCACAAATGGTATCTATAAAAATGCAAATCCTTCCACAAACATAGATATTTAGTACAAAAGTCATTCAATGTAATAATGTCCAATTAATTGCAAAACATAATAAATCTAAAAACACAACTACAGAAAAACCAATGTAAAGAAAATACTTACATTACTATTAACTATACTGCAATCCAACTTATGAGCGGCACCAAACGTAACGAGTACTGTCCCAAGACATATGTCCCAGGTTGTATATTGTGTATTAAGATATATTCACACGTTTTTGATTTGCTACAGACATTTCTGTGATTAAAAATCAGTTCCATTCAACTGCATGGGGTTGTTTTGATGGCAAGCACATAGATTTTTGCAAGCCTCATTCAGATAATTAGGGCAACAAATCTGCTGCATGTTATCTTACCTTTAGGTAAAGAGGGCCAAAGTGATGCACTTAACCAGTCAATAAGGGCTCTCTTTTTAGTTAATAGCAATGCAACATATTGAACTGACCCAAGGGCAGAACTACCGGGGCAGCAGACGTAGCAACCCCATGGCAGCTGCTAGTGCTTCTGCTACCCTGGAAGTTCAGCTCCTGCGCCCGCCGGCAATGAAAGTAACAGTTCACTGCAGTCGGGGCGGAGCTATGGGGCCCAGCGCATCCTTCCTCTGTCCCGAATGTTCAAAGACTAGACTGCCTAGTCTTAGCAAAGGGGAGCGCCGCAAGGGCTCTGCTCTGCTGACCTGCTTGGTAAGCCTAAAGCCATACCCTTAAGCCTACCAGGTGCCGGCCCACAGTGCTGACCTGCGTGGTCACATCATCGTGCTGAACACAGAGATTGGCTAGCTGGGACCGCATCATATCGTGGGAATGTGGAGAGAGGTAAGTAAGCCACTTCTTTTTTTTATTTGTTAACATTAATGAGCCCTGTCTAAACACTGCCTACCTATATGGGGCCCCTATGGCTACCTAAACTCTGCCTACCTACATATATGGGGCCCCCTATAGCTACTTAAACCCTGCCTGCCTTCCTATATGGGGCCCTGTAGCTGTCTAAACCCTGCCAGCCTACCTATTTGGCCCCCTATACCCTACCTAAATCCTGCCTGACTACCTATTTGGCCCCTATACCCTGCCTAAACCCTGATTACCTACCTATATGGGCCCCTATACCCTACCTAAACCCTGGCTGCCTATATGGTGCCCTATACCCTGCTATGTGAGTAGGCTGTGCTCTTATAACATAACACACCTTATCCACTATGCTCACCTCTTGCTATCTAACCTGTAAGCCTTCTGCCTCCATTCCTACAACCCAGAGTCGCCCCCTGAAAATGCTATCCAACTACAGAGCCACTCTCCGCCCCCCTCACCAATGTATACATCCCACACACTGTTTTCCCTTTTAAAATAACCCAAACCACCCAAGCCTCCATAATGAATGTCGCACAAACATCCACGCTCATAGACACAACACTAAACGCAACCTGCTGTCATTTCTTTCTCCCTGCTTCTTGCTGCAGGGGACAATCTCGCCAAACGCCAGCCCACCCTCCTTTAAAATGCTCACAGACCCCATCCTCCTCCCTTCCATAGAATACCCTGCCTTAATCTGCTTGCTATTCCGCTAGTACGTCTTTTCCTGCCACTTTTTACATGTGCTCTGTGGAATGCCCGAATCTGTTGAGTAACAAACTCACTGCAGTTCATGACCTGGGCCTCTCTAACTCCCTTAATCTCCTCGCTCACACTGAAACATGGGCCTTCCAGCAAATCCCAAAATCCCCCATACACCGCTGCTTCCCTTGCGCCCCTCACCTATAGTGGCGGCCTATCACATTTCACCCACACCCCCAGACCTGAGAACAGGCCAGGTGAGAGATTGGCAAACTTCTCTCTCCACACTCACTTACAAGGTCATTCCCCCCTGCACCCTCCCTCACTTTCCCCTCCTTGAGGTCCACTACGTCTCAGACTCTTTCGCGGCCATTTTCCTCAGAATCGCCATTGTGTACAGACCACCCCCTGCTCACCCCGCCAGTTTTTGGATCCATTTTGCCCGCCTGGCTCCCTCACTTTCCACTCCACTGTAAATACCCCACCTCTACATCATGGCGAATTCAAACATCCCCACGGACAACCCTATGTCTCCTTCTGCCCTCTCGGGTTTTCTTTCACTAACATCATCTCTTTGGCCTCATTGCAATTTACAGATTCTCCCCACCCACAAGGATGGACAACGCTCTTGATCTAGGTGTGACTGCAGTCACTCATCAATTCTAACACATCACTAATTTCTCCTTATGCTCTCTCAGATCACAACCTTATCTCCCTTCACGTATCACTCAATTTCTCAGCCTTCTCTGGACACAACCTGCCCATCCCAATCCAGAAACATTCGCTCCATGAACAACTCAGGAACTCATAGAACAACATACAGTCCTCACTGCCTCCAACTCTCCTCCGACTCCTTCCTGACCTGCTTGTCAAGCAGTACAATGAAACTCTCTCAACCAACCCTGGACATGTTGGCACCTCTCAGACACCAGCACCACCAGAGTCAAGCGCCCACAGCTTGGCACACACCTAGACTCGCTCCTAGCAGCGATGCTCAAGGTGTGTCTGAGAGGACTGCGGAGAAAGTCAACAGCTACCTGCAGATTTTCCCTCCACTACAAATTCATGCTCAGCACTTACCATCACTGCCCTTCACTGCCGCCAAACAAAAAATATCACCTGCCATCATACTACCACAATACACAACAGAAACACCCAAAACGCCTGTATTGACACTTTCCACTCCCCTCCTCAGCCCAAAAGCTCAGGCCCCAGTCCCTGACCCTCTGTGCTGAAGAACCTGGCCACTTACTTCAAAGACAAAAATAACATATCCGGCAAAAACATCTCAATCGTCAATCCTCAGAAACCCCAGCCCGTCCCCCCTCCGCAACGTCCTTTATCTGCACACAGCCCTTGACCCAACCGACAGAAGAAGAAGTGTCCAGCTTCACCTCATCAGTTCGCGCCTACCACTGCTCTAGAGACCCCATTCCACCCACCTTGCCAGGTCTATCTCTCCAGCTATCATCTCTCACCTTACCGCAATCTTTAACCTATCCTCTCTACTGGATCTTCCCACCTCTTTTAAACACGCATCATAACCCCTTTACTAAAAAGCCCTCATCTGGACCCATCCTGGATTTCTGAACTACCGACCAGTCTCTAACCGCCCCCCCGGCCCCCCAACAAAATGCCGTCATCGCTAAACTCCTGGAACGCTTGGTCTAATCCCGTTAAATCCGCTATCTCTCGACTAACTCACTTACGCGATCCTCTACAATCCGTTTCCCGCACCACATCCGCACGCCGACGAAACTGCTTCTATTAAAGTCGCTAATGATCTCCTCACTGCCAAACACAGGGCAAATACTCGTTTGCTGCTTGACTTCTACTCCTGGATCTCTCTGCAGCATTGAGACACTGTGAGAAACACCAACTTCCTCCTCACATGCGCAGCACAATTTGGCATCCAGGACACCGCGCGCGCATTGAGGTTCTCTTCCCTATCCGCACCGTCTCGCTGAACCGCTCTTACAGTGTCTCATTTGCAGGTTCTACCCTCCTCGTCCTCTCTCTTGATGTCGGGGTTCCCTCAGGAGATCAAGTTCTAGTCCTCTCCTTTTTCTCAACTTTACCACATCCCCCATTGGACAAACTCATCAGCAGATTTGGCATTCCAGGACCATCTCTAGCTGATGACACCCAATTATACACCATCCTCCCGAGAGCATCCCTCCTCGCCCTGATAAAAAACACCAGTGACTGTCTGTCCGCTGTCTCTGAATCATGTCCTCTTCTCCATTCTGAAACTAAACCTCACTAAAACCGAACTTTCTGTCTTTATTCCACCACTTCTAACCCAACCCAAACCCTGCTATCTCGCTCAGTGTGTGGCACCCACATAACTCCAGGCAGCAGGCCCGCTGTCTTGGGGTCTAATACTAGATTCTACTCTGCTCCTTCAAACCCCTTATAACCAATACCATGCCCGCTCCTGTCATCTGCACCTCAAGAACATCTCCAAAATCCGTACTTTTCTCACTGTGGAAACACTGCAAAACCCCTCATTAGTCTGGTCTCCTTATTCACCGCGTCGTTTACTACTGCAACTCCTTGCTTATCGTCTCCCCCTCTCTGCATAACTCTCCCCCTGCATCTGTATCTGAATGCAGCAGCAGGCTTAGTCTTTCTCACCAGACCGCTGATACTGATTCCGTCTAACCCTGTGTCAGTCACTGCACTGGTTTATCCCCATCCAGTCAGAAATACAACATAAACTCACCACACTCTACTCCATAAAGCTCTCCACAGAGTTGCGCCTCCCTACATGCCTCCCTCAGTCTCTGCGTCTACCACCCTACCCGTGCTCTCCGCTCTGCTGGATGATATCAGACTACATTCCTCAATCATCCGAACCTCCCATCGCCCGTCTCCAAGATTTCACACGGTGCAGCACCGTCCTATGGAAAATGCTAACCCGCGGAAGCGGATACAAGCACATTCACAACCCTCAACAGTTTTAAGAGGGCCCTGAGAAAACATCTTCTCAGCCGTTGGCTACCAAGATCCCTAACTGCTCATCACACCACTGTCCTAAATCACTGCCGGTCCCTACACTATGGCACTCACAGGCAATATCTTGTATATAGATGTACTGTCAGGATTGGTCTGGTCACCCAATTTCGAGTAACACCTCTGTATTTATGTAAGATGGCTGGACCAAGTAAACTGATCGAACCTTCTTAACCCTTTGCTCACCCATACCCATAATAGATTGTAAGCTCTCGCGAGCGAGGGTCCTCCATACCTCGTGTCTCATTTGTAAGTTCTTTCAAGTGTGTAATTGTCTAGTATTACAACCCTCTACTTGTAAAGTGCTGCGGAATATGTTGGCGCTATATAAATAAAAAAAAATTATAAATTAAATTATTACCCTACCTAAACCCTTCCTGCCTACCTGTATGGCCCCTATAGCTACCTAAACCTTGCCTGCCTTACTGTATGGGCCCCCTGTAGCCACCTATAACACTGCCTAACTAAATGGGCCCCATATACCCTACCTAAAGACTCCCTCCCTATTTTGGGGCCCCCATAAGCCTATTCATGCCCCCTATGTGGGCCACCAAACCATTAAAGTAACTGGGGTTTTTACACCCCCTTTTGGGGCCCACCACTCTATTAGAATTTAAACCTGGGGGGTAATATTAAATACCTGGGGACTGCCTACCAAAACTGGGCCCTAACTTTGCTCCCTGGGTAAATCTACTACCTGACCCCTACCTATTTGAGACCTCCCAAAATTGCCAACCCCCGGCCCCAATTCCCCCTAACTACCTGGGGGCCTATGTACTGCTTCTACCTACCTGGAGCCTGCCAACCCCCCTTTCAGGGCCTAAAAAACCTTTAATGGGGGGTCTACCTGGAAACTGATTTGAGGGTACAGGCCCTGGCTGTAACACAATTCTCTGTTCTCTGAATCCTCTGTTCTCCCTCACCGCAAGGACCGAATTTCTAAAAAGGGCCTGTACCGCTTTTCCACCTCTTGTACAATGGGGGGCAGGGGAAAGGGAAGTGCTGGAAAAGTCAGGATTCTAAGATATTTGTGTCTATATCTGCAGAGATGAGTGTTGACCGGGTGAAGTCATCATGCTGGTCTCAACGGGTGCGAACAAAAGGGAAAATCAAGACTTCAAGAAAATCCCCTGTGGTCCAAGAAAGTAACGGCACTGTAATCCCTTTTGTCTGCAGAAACCCGTGTACACTGGGAACACCACTATATTTACTATTGAAAGGGAATTCAGTTGCAGGTCTGTGTACACGGGTGTTTACCACTATATGGTCACTGTTGGTGGTTATATACAGTCTGAAAAGCCTGTAACCCTATTACCCAAAAAGGTCACTGAGGTGGTAAATACAGTCGTAGGGCACTGTATCATGATAATATACCACATATGGCAGTAAAATTGGGATTTGTTTCTGATTTTATTCAGAAAAAGTATAGGGGTATTATTCATCATTTTGGTGGTATAAACAGGTCCTTGTAAGGGATATTTATAATGTTGGTCGGGGTATAGGGGATTTGGTTTTGTAGCAGTATGATGGTGATATCTATGGTGAGGTATTTGGGGATGTGGGGGGGGGAGTGAGTTGGGGGGCAGGAGGGTGTTCGGGGGCATTTAAAAGTTTGCTATGGGGCTTAGGCTTCTCTAGTTATGCTCCTGAATTGACCCCTTTGTCTGACAAAAAACTCCCAGTAAGGTGTCAAGTTGTTCAAAAACTTCATTACATATTAAAAAAAATAATCTTGACTATCTCAAATTTATACTAAAATCCCGCGCCATTGAGCCAGTTGGGAAAAGGATCCCCCTTTGTCTTT
>JAODAL010022833.1:0-63888 GCA_025379985.1 Phyllomedusa bahiana | reverse complement strand
CACCTTTTCAATTTCCTGTGGTAACTACACAATTTGGTTTAAATTTTTTAACTGCAAGGTGCTCTATAAAAAATTGGCTGGGAAAAAGTGCAAAAAAAACGTATCTGTAATGTATTGGAAAATAAAAGGTATTTTGGCACCTTTCAATTCACTGTGGTGACTAAAATTGCTGTATTCAATTTTAAGGCAAGGTGCCTAATAACAAGCTGGTGCGAAAAAGTAAAAAACAGTATCTGAAATGTATTGGATAAAAAGTTTTTTTTGGCACCTTTAAATTCCCCTGTGGGCTACAAAATTGCTGTATTCAAATTTAACTGCAAAGTGATCTATAACAAAGTGGCTGCCCCAAAGTGAAAAAAACCTTCTGAAATTATTCGGATAAAAAAAGTATTTTGGCCCTTTAAATTTCACTGTGGTGATACAAAATTTTATTAATTTTAAAGTGCAAGGTGCCTCATGAAAAAAAGCTGTAGTGGCAAAGTAAAAAAAAACTTTTGAAATGTATTGGAAAAATAAAAGGTTTTTTTGGCCCCTATCAATTCACCTGTGGTAACTACAAATTGGGGTTTAAAAATTTTTAATGAAAGGGTGTTTTATAAAAAAACGGGATGGGAAAAAGTGAAAAAAAAGTATCGGAAAATGTATTCGGATAATAAAAGGTATTTTGGCACCTTTCAATTCCCCTGTGGGACTAAAAATTGCTGTATTCAAATTTAACTGCAAAGTGATCTATCAACAAAGTGGCTGCGCCAAAGTGAAAAACACGTA
The DNA here is from genome assembly GCA_025379985.1 of Phyllomedusa bahiana. Taxonomy (NCBI): domain Eukaryota; kingdom Metazoa; phylum Chordata; class Amphibia; order Anura; family Hylidae; genus Phyllomedusa; species Phyllomedusa bahiana. The sequence continues at coordinate 63,120 of JAODAL010022833.1, read as the reverse complement.
ATCTGAAATGTATTCGGATAATAAAAGGTATTTTTTGGCCCACCTTTCAATTCCCCTGGGTACTACAAAATTGGCTGTATTAAATTTAAATGCAAGGTTCTCATAAAAAAGCCTGTTGCCCCAAAGTGCAAAAACACGTATCTGTAATGTATTGGTTTATAAAAGGTATTTTTTGGCACCTTATCAATTTTCACCTGTGGTTATTACAAAATTGCTTTATTCAAATTTAACTGCAAAGTAGATCTATCAACAAAGCTGGCCTGCGCCAAAGTGAAAAAAACACGTATCTGTAATGTATTCGGATAATAAAAGGTATTTTTTGGCACCTTTCAATTCACCTGTGGTGACTACAAAATTGCTGTATTCACATTTAAGTGCAAGGTGCCTCAATGAACAAAGCTGTAGTGCTGCAAAGTGAAAAAAACACGTATCTGTAATGTATTTCGGATAATAAAAGTATTTTTGGCACCTATCAATTCACCTGTGGTGACTACAAAATTGCTGTATTCAACATTTAAGTGCAAGGTGCTCTATGAACAAAGCTGTAGTGCGCAAAGTGCAAAAAACACGTATCTGTAATGTAATTCGGTAATAAAAGGTATTTTTGGCACCTATCAATTCACCTGTGGACTACAAAATTGCTGTATTCAAATTTAACTGCAAGTAGATCTATCAACAAAGCTGGCCTGCGCCAAAGTGAAAAAACACGTATCTGAAATGTATTCGGATAATAAAAGGTATTTTTTGCACCTTTCAATTCACCTGTGGTGACTACAAAATTACTGTATTCACATTTAAGTGCAAGGTGCCTCAATGAACAAGTGTAGTGCGCTAGTGAAAAAACACGCTATCTGTATTGTATTCGGAATAATAAAATGGTATTTTTTGGCACCTACAAAGTCCACCTGTGTGGACTACAAAAAAAAAAAAAAAAAATTGCTGTATTTCATATTTAACTGAAAGTGAGATCTATCCAACCCAAGTGGCCTGCGCCAAGTGATAAAACACGTATCTGTAATGTATGCGGATAATAAAGGTATTTTTTGGCACCTCTATCAATTCACAGTGGTGATACAAAATTGCGCTTTGTATTCAATTTTAACTTCAAAATAGATCTATCAACAAAGATGGCTGCGACAAGTTGAAAAAACAAGTATCTGAAATGTGGATTCGAGGATACATAAAAGGTATTTTTTGGCACCTTTCAACTTACCTGTGGTGACTACAAATGGCTGTATTCACTTTTAATGGTGCAAGTTGCCTAATAAACAATAGCTGTAGGTGCGCCAAAGTAAAAAAACACGTATCTGTATGTATTTGGATAAATAAAAGGTATTTTTTGGGCACCTATCAATTCAACTTGTGGTGTACTTCCAAAATTGATGAATTCAATTTTAATGAAAGGTGGTTCTTTCAACAAAATCCTGGACTGGAGCAAAAGTGACAAAAAACAGTATTCTGTAATGTATTCGCTAATTAAAGGTTTTTTTGGCACTTATCTATTCACCTGTGGGTGATCTACAAATATTGCTGTATATCAAATTTAACTGCAAAGTAGATCTATCAACAATGTGGCATGCGCTCAAAGTGAAATAAACACCTATCTGAATTGTATTCGGATAATAATAAGGTATTTTTGGCACCACTTTCAGTTACTGAGATGTTGTTGTCTATTCGTGGTGAACTACAAAATTGATGTATTCACATTTAAGGCAAGGTGGCTCTTGATCAACAAACCTGGACTGGGCCAAAAGTGCTAAAAAAACACGTTATCTGTGTTGTATTCGGATAATAAATGGTTATTTTTTGGCACCCTATAATTCACTGTGGTGAATACAAAATTGCTGTATTCCAAATTTAAATGCAGGTGGCTCTAATACAACAAAACTGGACTGGGCAAAAAAGTGCCAAAAAACACGTTATTGTATCCCCCCCCTCTAATGTATTCGGATAATAATAGGTATTTTTTGGGACTTATCAATTAAACCATGTGGTGAACTACAAAATTGCTGTTTTACAAATGTTATCTGCCCCAAAGTAGATATATCAACAAATGCTGGCCTGGCCAAAGTGAAAAAACACCTATATGAAATGTATTCGGATAATAATAGAGTATTTCTTGGCACCTTTTCCAATTCACTGTGGGGACTACAAAATTGCTGTTGTCCACTTTTAAGTGCCAAGGTGCCTCAATGAATCAAAGCTGGAGTGCGCCAAAGTGTAAAAAAAACATGTATCTGTATTGTATTTGATAATAAAAGGTATTTTTTGGCACCTATCTTCACCTGTGGTGACTACAAATTGCTGTAGTACATTTAAGTGCAAGGTGCCTCAATGAAACAAAGCTGTAGCATGCGCCAAAGTGAAAAACACACGTATCGGTAATGATTCGCGGATATTAAAAGGTATTTTTTGGGCACTATCAATTCACCTGTGGTTAACTACACAATAATGTATTCTATAATTTAACTGCAAGTGGCTCTTTCAACAAAACCTGGACTGGGCAAATGTGCAAAAACACGTATCTGGTAATGTATTGGATAATAAAAGGTATTTTTTTGGCACTTATCAATTCCAACCTGTGGTGACTACATTAAATTGCTGTATTCAAATTTAATGCAATGTAGATTTAATCAACTAAGCTGGCTGCGCCATAGTGATAAAAACACTATCTTGAAATGTATTCGGATAATTAAAAAAGGTATTTTTTGGCAACCTATCCTTTCACCTGTGGTGACTACAACATTGCTGTAGTACATTTAAAGTGCAAGGTGCTCAATGAACAAGCTGTAGTGCGGCCAAAGTGAAAAAACAACGTTTCTGTATGTATTTGGATAATAAAAAGGTATTTTTTGGCACCTATCAATTCACACTGTGGTAAACTACACAATTATGGATTCAAATTAACTGCAAGTGGCTCTATCAACAAAAACCTGGACTGGGGCAAATGTGCAAAAAAACATGGTTTCTGTATGTATTCGCGATATTAAAAAGGTATTTTGTGGCACATATCAAATTCACCTGTGGGGGACTACAAAATTGCTGTATTCAAATTTAAACTGCAAAGTAGATCTATCACAAAGCTTGCTGCGCCAAAGTGAAAAACAACACGTATTGTAATGTTTGGGTTATTAAAAGGTATTTTTGGCACCTTTCAATTCCATCTGGTGACTACAATATTGCTGTATTCAAAATTTTAACTTGCGCAAAGTAGATATATCAACAAATGGCTGGCCCGCGCAAAGCTGAAAAAACACCTATCTGAAATTTTTATACGGATAATTAATAGGTATTTTATGGCACTTTCAATTCACCTGTGGTGACTTCCAAAATTATCTGTTTTCACATTTAAGGGCAAGGGCCTCAATGAACAAAGATTGTAGTGCGCCCAAAAGTGAAAAAACAAGTATCTGTAATGTATTCGGATATAACAAGGTATTTTTTGGCAACATATCTATTGCACCTGTGGTGACTTCAATAATATTGCTGTATGTACACTTTTATGTGCAAGGGTGCCTCATGAACAAGCTTGTAGTGCGCTCAAAAGTGAAAAAAAAACACGTATCTGTAATGTATCAGATAAATAAATAGGTATTTTTTGGCACCTATCTATTCACCGGTGGTGAATACAAAAATTGCTGTATTCAAATTAACTGCAAAGTAGATCTATCAATACAAAAGCTGGCCTGTCTCCAAATTGAGAAAACAAGTATCTGTAAATGTATTCGGAAAATAAAGGTATTTTTTTGGCACCTATCATATTCACCTATGGTGTCTACAAAATTGCTGTATTAAATTTAACTGCAAAGTAGATTCTTATCAACAAAGATGGCTTGCGCAAGTGAAAAAAACACTTATCTGATATTGTATTGGATTAATAAAGATATTTTTTGGACCTCTTCAATTCACTGTGGTGATAAAAAATTGCTGATTCACATTAGTGCAAGGTGCTCAATGAACAAAAGCTGTAGTGCGCTCTAAAGTGAAAAAAACACGTATCTGTAATGTATTTCGGATAATAAAAGGTATTTTTTTTGGCACTATCTATTCACCTGTGGTGACTACAATAATTGCTGTATTTCACATTTACAGAGCAAGGTGCCCTCAATGAAACAAAGCTTGTAGTGCGCCAAAGTGAAAAAAAACACCTATCTGAAATTTATTTCGGATAATAAAAGGTATTTTTGGCTCCTTTCAAATTCACTCTGTGGTGACTACAAAATTCTGATTCACATTTAAGTGAAGGGTGGCCTTCAATGAACAAAGCTGTAGTGCGCCAAAGTGAAAACACGTTTATCTGTATGTATTCGGATAATAAAAGGTTAGTTTTTGGCAACCTATCATTCCACCTGTGGTGGATTCAAAATTGCTGTATTACATTTAAGTGCAAGGTTGCATCAATGATCAAAGCGTGTAGTGCGCCAAAGTGAAAAAAAGTATATGTAATGTCTTCGGATAATAAAAAAGGTATTTTTTGGCACCTACCAAATTCACCTGTTGGTGACTACAAAATTGCTGGTATTACATTTAAGTGCAGGTGCCTCATAATTGACAAAGCTGTGGTGCGCAAAGTGAAAAAAACACGTATCTGTAATGTATTGGATAATAAAAGTATTTTTTGGCACCTATCAAATCACCTGTGCGGTGATACAAAATTGCTGTTTTCAAATTTAACTGCAGGTGGCTCTCTCATCAACAAATTCTGGCATGGGAAACAGTGCAAAAACACGTATCTGTTTGTAATTCGGTTTAATAAAAGATAATTTTTTGGCTACTTTAAATTCACCTGTGGTGCTACAAATTGCTGTATTCACATTTATCGTGCAAGGTGCCTCAATGAACAAAGCTGTGGTGCGCAAAGTGTGAAAATACACGTATCTGTAATGTTTTCGGTTAATACAAAGGTATTTTTGGCCACCTATAACACTGTGCTCTGAATACATATAAATTGCTGGATTCTAATTTAACTGAAAGAGGGGGGCTATTTCAACCACAAAGATCGGAAATGGGGCATAATTGAAAAAGAACACCGATTCTGAAAAATGTATATCTGATAATAAAGTGGGTTTCTGCACCTAACAATGAGATCTTGAAGTATACTAGTAGAATGTGTATCCTAAAATAAGTTCAAGGTGCCCAATATCCAGACAAAATATTTCAATAGGAAAAAATTAGTTAATAATAAAGCTAATAGCAGTTGCAATGTATACCACTAAGTCTTGGTGAACTTGTATCCAGTATTCTTATAGAGCTTGTCTGTGTCTCGCCACGCACCCCCCACCTGACTCCCCCATGTGACTTTACAGACGGTAGCATTGCCACTGTAAAATTCTCTACATAACTACATAAAATCTTCAATTCTCTGTTCTAAACTAAGTTGTTGAGGAGTCCTCCGCTAACATTCTAGAGCTTCTCTGTGAAGAAATAGAGAATAATTCGATGAGCTGTTTGGACACTGGCAGAGCGCACGTTCTATGCTATGAGACGATGAGAGACACTGAATCATGAACAGGAAGGGTGTTCTATGTAAAACGTTGAGGTCATGTGATTTTGTCTGCCAATCGCAAACCATACACAACCCAGTCATGACGTCGACACACCATTCACCCTGCTCTATTCTGTACAGCTGATTTGCTGGCCACCCAAATGACAGGAAGCGCCGAAAATGGAGCGATATTTAATAATGATGCACAGGGATTTTAAACCTAAAATTATCGGCATGATCTGAAAAATTGACGATCAACATAAAACTGTGCCGATTTCAAACTTTGGTCGATAATAATCGACTCAAGACTAATTGTGAACTCAGCATGATCCACAACAGGTTTTATTACATGGTGCAGGCCACTTCATTTGAAAGATACCCCACACTCTCCAACAGTCAGTCCTAATGATGTGACCTTCATGACGCTGATGAATTTTCCATTGAAGATAAAATTAGCCTTTGTGTTGGCTTTGCAGAGGCAATACTGGATACATATATGTTATTCATGTACGTAGAGTCTTTGTCATGTACCATTCACAAAGTGTAGGCAGTTTGTATTGGCTTAGACACACATGCCCAACATTGTACATTCACCACACCTAAAGGCTCATCTGATGAAAACAGTGGCTGTGAATAGTGTTCTTGACGTGTCCAGCATCGTTGGCGATCATCATTTCTGCTCAGAGTGAATCGACTTTCATCACTGAATAGCACTGAGGATCACTAGTCCCTCGTCCTGCGTAGATACCCCAAGGCCCATACAAGACAATGATGCCTGTGCCTGGTGGTGTTGTCAGTTACCCTTGCCGGTTGTCTAGCACACAGCCCTTGCTGATGTGAATGGTTAAGAATGGTCTGACGTGACACTTGATTGCCTCTAACTTCCCTTAAAAGTGCCTGGAGTTTTCATTTATCATCCGGTTCTGCAGGGCATTGTTTACAATGAAGTGGTCATCATTGTGTTATGTAGCCAAAGGACATCCCCTTCTTTGCCTTTCTTTGTCTCTTCCAGTCTTTTTGCATTTTTGTTGCAACCTGCTTATGACACTCTGTGACACTCTGAGCTTAGTGGCCACATCCATCTGAGAGCATCCTGCTTCAAGCCTGCCAATGTAAAACTACTATTGATCAATCATAAGGTGTTGTCTTGGTCTCCTGATGGTAAATTTGAACAGCATCAGGAGGAGAACTGTTTAAATCCCAATTCAAATTTATTACCTAAATTTATTAGGCAATTTAGGGATCGAACACCTGTTGGGAATTTTGCCTTTAAGCTCCTTGTCAGAGATCAGCAAGTTGTACAAAAATTAAAGAAACATTATACAGTTGGACATGTGCATTCTTAAGTTAAGAGATTTTCTCATTTTAGTTCATTTAAAAAAATTCAAGAAATCTTATGTTCATCCTGAAATTTCAACCACAAGCCAAATATCAATAACTTTTTGTGAGTAGCGTTTATATTATGAGACTCACACTCCCGTTGGACCACCATCTTAGTTTGGTCGGGGGTCATTCAGCTCACCGGATTGCTGTCTTTGATAAATGCTATTGCCACACTAATATTCTGATACCAGGAATGTTTTTGAAACTGGCCTCAGCCAGCTTTATTGAGGCACAGGAAAATATAAATGTAGACACAAACAAAAAACCTTGGCCGTCTAGCCTCTAACTAAACATAATAATAGACCCTGTCTAACAGTGGTCTGGACAGCAAAATACTTTTCCACTTTACCCAATCTCCTCCTGGGTTCTGGCTTATCTCATGCCTCTGGGGGCCAGAGCCTCTCCTCAGCTCTGCATTGCTCAAACCTTCGCAGCCTACCATGTCCCCAGATCACCTGTAGTACCAGTTTTTTTATAGGCTTCCAGAGACCTGCACAAAGCCTGTCCTGCAACACGGGCACTAGGCACCCACCCAACACGTCGCCCACTCCCGATAAGAGCCGAACCAGAAATGGCTGGAAACACTACTATACCCGGCTGCCAAGCGCTTATTGATGCTGATGACATACATAAATGGCTCTTAACCTTTGTGATGTGTTGCTTGCAGGAATCCTGCTTTGCGCCACTCAGTGGCAGAAACATGTGACCACCTGATGTCGCTCTGCCACAATATTTATATACTGGATATAAAACATCCAAGAATGGTTAAGCATTGGACTATTCTGAAGTGGCCTCCTATGATCCCTGATCTACACGTGGCTAAATTGTGGATATCATTCCATTAAAGAAAGAAAAACCCACAATGATCACTGAAATAGCCGGAAACAAAAGTAATAATTAATGTACATTTACTGAAAATCAACAAATGAAAATCAGACATAACTCTTGAATTGTGGTTCAAACAAAACATTTTAACCCCTTAAGGACCCTGGACATATGAGTACGTCCCAGGGTCACTAAGGGTCTATTCAGGGGGATCGCAGAGCCATCTCGCCAGACAGCCGCCGGGTGTTAGTGGCTAATCGCAGCTAACACCCGGCAGTTAAACCCGGAGCAAAGATGGCCGCGGCATCTACATGAATGAAGAACGGTGCTGCACGCCGATCGGCCTCCCTGCTGTTATGTAGCCTTGTGAAGGCCTCCATCGCTGCCATGTTCTCGTTTGCTCCACTTCCGGCCCCAGGCATAAAAAGTACACTTCAGCCGCAAAAAATTCACCCTCACTGACGTCCGTAGGTGTTAGTACAAAAAAGTTATTGGTCACACAAGATTGCGCCGTGGCGCAAATTTCAAAAGTAGAACATGTTTGGAATTTTTTTATATTTATATTTTTATTATATATTTTTTTTGGTATTCCTGGATGCGTATCAACCTGTAGAATACAGAGAACACATTTTATTTACTGAAGATTGAACGCTGTAAAAGCAAAACACCCGCAAGCTTGGCGAAAGTACGTTTTTTTTCACAATTTGTCCCACTTGGAATTTTTTTACGGTTTCCCAGTATATTTTATAGTACACTGAATAACACCATTTGAAATTAAATCTTGTCCCACAAAATAAAAGCCCTCCTATGTCTATGTAGGTGGAAAAATAAAAAAGTTATGGCTCTGGGAAGGCGAGGAGGGAAAAATGAACGTGTCTACAAAAAAAACCGCAAGGTCCTTAAGGGGTTAAAAAACAAACTACTGAAACTGGCCCAAACAAAAATGATGGGAACCTTAAAGGAGTTTTATCATGATACAAAATCCCCATTGCTAATCACTCGCAGCTAGCTGTGCATGTGAATCAGGAGGGCAACGCATACTCGGCTATTTTCGGGAACTCCCATAGAAGTAATGGCCGCATACACGTTTACATGAACTGTTGGCTCAGAAATAACTTCATAATAGATGGACAACTTTTTGATGGAAGCACTGCAAACAAACATGAGACTTCTATATTCTGTCCACAGGTGTTTTGGCCCACTCATCATGAGCAGACTTCTCCAGCTGTCTCAGGTATAAAGGGGCTTTCTCTAGACTGCATGTTTTAGCTCTTTCCACAGATGTTCAATAGGATTTAGATCAAAGCATATAGAAGGCCACTTTAGAATAATCCAATGCTTTGCTCATAGCCATTCTTGGATGTTTCTAGCCGTTAAGTTGTGTGTTTTAGGTCATTATCCTGTTAGAGGACCCATAACCTGTGACTGATACCAACCATTATGACAGGTGGCAGCACATTTTCGCTCCAGAATGCCTTGATTGTCTCGAGATTTAATTGCACTCTGTATAAACATATATATATATATATATATATATATATACTTGAGAAAGGCTCTATTGCAGCGCTGAAACGTTGCAAGGTCATGGGTGTATAAATTACACAACTATGTAACTTATTCTGAGTTTTTCCTTTTTTTTATTCCGGTCTTGGTCGGAACCTTTTTTTTATACTAGTAAATCTAACAAAAAAAATAGAATATCATCAAAGTTAACTTATTTCTGTAATTCAGGTCAAATAGAGAAACTTATAAATTGTATAGACTCATTACATACAGAGTGATCTATTCCAAGTATTTATTTCTTTCAGTAAGGGTGATTATGGCTTACAGCTAATGGAATACCAGAATTCAGTATATCTGAAAATCAGAATAGTGTATAAGACCATTCGAAAAATGTAAAATTATAATATGGAAATGTTGGCATACTGAAAAATCTTTCCAGTATATGCACTTAAAACTTTGCCAAGGATCCTTTTGCATGAATTACTGCATCTGTGTTGGCAGAGAGCCAACAGGTGTAAGCATCACGTTATAAGAGCAGCTACTATGGGGTCAATGAGAATGATTGTATTTCTGTCTCATGAATAAACCGAATAACATGTTATGTAATTTTATTTTGGTTACCAGAAATAGATGTGGTTTATTTTGCAAGACATCCAGATTGTGAAATTATAGATGTTAAATTTATGTAACCTTTTTCCAGAGTTTATTATGTTTATATGTTTTTATTTCTTGGCTTTGTTAAAGCATCCTAAGAGTAATTATACTTATCAAATAACAAAGGAAGTTGAAAGAATATTATATTTTTTATTACGTAAATTCCAGGAATAAGATATTAGAACATATTTGTACTTTAGCTTAACTAATCATTGGCCTTTCATTATTAGACAATAATAGACAATTGCGTAAATTATGGGAAGTTGCATGTTTTTCTCAGAAGTACTGTTTGTTATTATTCACAGAATTCTAACAAAAAAATTGCCAAGAACAGGATGTTAGATATTATGATAAATATATTTCTAAGCCAAAAATATTTCTTATGAGTTAGGAAAGAGATAATTAATTCCAGACATTGTGACATATTTTTGATTATAAATTGATTCATTCATGTCAATAAAGGTCAGTCTCTGATATGCAACTTATGGGTGATGTGTAGAGATGGGCGAATTTCTCAAAAATTCGGTTCGGTCACTTCGCCGAATTTCCCAACAAAAATAAATTCGGTCCGAATTACTTCGGGATGAATCGCGTTAAAAAACAGCTATTTCCAGGCTGCACAGAGCCTGCAGGGTGCTGTAGAATGTTGTGCCATGCTTAAATATGCAGAGGGAGCTTGGTTTGGTCTTCATACAATGATGTGTTTTAGTATGACACGCACATGACTGCCACCGCTCTTAGAATTGCTTCACTATAAAATTCCCTGGGCACTTAAGAGGGCAAAATGCCCAAAAACAAAATCGGGAATGAAAACCTGATAAAGTCATGCCAGCGAAAGCTAGAAAAAAACAAACTGAGAGCTCAGGTTGGCAACATTAGGGGACAGAGGGTGGAGGTGACGGCGGCAGCCACAGGAGCCGGAGGTCAGAGAGGGGCACAATGACATTTCGGAGGTGGCAAAAAACAGGAGTAGACCACAGAGTGGAAACAATGACACATTTGTGGAGGTTACGGCAGCAGCCACGCAGCAGCATGAGGTCAGACATGGCACAATGACATTCTGGAGGTGGAAAAACAGTAGTAGGCACAGGTGGCACAATGACAGAGAGTGGAGGTGACGGCAGCGCAGCAGCATGAGGTCAGAGAGTGGCACAATGACACAGTGGGGAGGTCACGGCAGCAGCAGCATGAGCTCAGGCAGTGGCACCATGACAAAGTGGGGGTGGCAAAAACAGGAGTAGGCCACAAAAGTGGCACAATGACTAGTGTGGGGGCACAGCAGCAGCAGCATGAGGTCAGGCAGTGGCACAATGACATTCTGGAGGTGGCAAAAACAGGAGTAGGCCACAGAGGGGCACAATGACAGAGTGTGGAGGTCACGGCAGCAGCAGCACGAGGTCAGACAGTGGCACAATGACGTGCTGGATTGGCAAAAACAGGAGTAGGCAACAGAGTGGCACAATGACAGAGTGTGGAGGTCACGGCAGCAGCCACAGCAGCAGCATGAGGTCAGACAGTGGCACAATGACATTTTGGATGTGGAAAACACAATAGTAGGCCACAGAGTGGCACAATGACAGAGAGTGGAGGTGACGACAGCAGCAGCATGAGGTCAGACAGTGGCAAAATTACATTCTGGAGGTGGCAAAACAGTAGTAGGCCCCAAAGTGGCACAATTACAGAGAGCGGAGGTCACAGCAGCAGCAGCAGCATGAGGTCAGAGAGTGGCACAATGACACAGTGTGGAGGGCACGGCCGCAGCAGCATGAGGTCAGGCAGTGGCACAATGACATTCTGGAGGTGGCAAAAACAGGAGTAGGCCACAGAGTGACACAATGACACAGTGTGGAGGTCACGGCAGCAGCAGCATGAGGACAGACAGTGGCACAATGATACAGTGTGGAGGGCACGGCAGCAGCAGCATGAGGTCAGGCAGTGGCACAATGACATTCTGGAGGTAGCAAAAACAGGAGTAGGCCACAAAGTGGCACAATGACAGTGTGGAGGTCATGGCAGCAGCAACATGAGGTCGGGACAGTGGCCACAAATGACATTTGGAGGTGGCAAAACAGTAGTAGGCCACAGAGTGGCACAATGACAGAGAGTGGAGGTGACGGCAGCAGCAGCATGAGGTCAGACAGTGGCACAATGACAATCTGGAGGTGGCTAAAACAGGAGTAGGCCACAGAGTGGCACAATGACAGAGAGTGGAGGTCACGGCAGCAGCAGCATGAGGTCAGACAGTGGCACAGCAGCAGCAGCATGAGGTCAGAGAGTGGCACAATGACAGAGTGTGGAGGTCAGGCAGCAGCAGCATGAGGTCAGACAGTGGCACAATGACACAGTGTGGGGGCATGGCAGCATCAGCATGAGGGTCAGGCAGTGGCACAATGACATTCTGGAGTAGCAAAAACAGGAATAGGCCACAGAGTGGCACAATGACAGTGTGGAGGTCACGGCAGCAGCAAGATCAGCATTGATGGGTCAACAGTGGCAAACAATGACATTCTGGAGGTGGAAAGCGGGTAGTAGGCCACAGAGTGGCACAATGACAGAGAGTGGAGGTGACGGCAGCAAGCAAGCATGGGGGTCGCCCAAGTGGACACAAATGACTTCTGGAGGTGGCAAAGCAGTAGTAGGCCACAGAGTGACACAATGACACAGTGTGGAGGTCACGGCAGCAGCCACAGCAGCAGCATGAGGTCAAACAGCGGCAAAATGACATTCTGGAGGTGGCAAAAACTGGAGTAGGCCACAGAGTGGCACAATGACACAGTGCGGATGTCACGGCACCAGCAACAGCAGCAGCAGCAGGGTGAGGTCATAGAGTGGCACAATGACAGAGTGTGGAGGTGGGTGGCAATACCAGTCCCTGGTAAAGATGGTTGGTGGCAGATGGAGAAATTGTCAGCAGATGTGTGGCATTAGGCGGGTGGCGGCATCAGAATAGTGGCTGAGGCAGGAAGTTTGAACCCAGACTCATTTCTCAAAGTTTGGATGAGGCGTCATGGCTGATGTAGTCTGACGCCTAAGGCATTGGTGTGTGGAATCCTGGGCTGATCCACGCCTGATTCATCTTGACAAAGGTCAGTCGTTCCACATTTCCCGTGGACAAGCGGGTTCTCCTTAGGGTAATGATGAGGTCAGAGAGTGGCACAATGACACAGTGTGGAGGGCACGGCAGCAGCAGCATGATGTTAGGCAGTGGCACAATGACATTCTGGAGGTGGCAAAAACAGTAGTAGGCTACTGAGTGGCACTATGACACAGTGTGGAGGTCACGGCAGCAGCAGCATGAGGTCAGGCAGTGGCACAAGGACATTCTGGAGGTGGCAAAAACAGGAGAAGGCAACAGAGTGCCACAATGACACAGTGTGGAGATCACGGCCCCAGCGCAATGAGGTCAGACAGTGGCAAAAATGCCCCAGTGTGGAGGGCACGGCAGCCGCAGCACGAGGTCAGGCAGTGGCACAAGGGACATTCTGGAGATGGCAAAGCAGTAGTAGGCCACAGAGTGGCACAATGACAGAGAGTGGAGGTGACGGGCAGCAGCAGCATGAGGTCAGACAGTGGCACAATGACATTCTGGAGGTGGCTAAACAGGAGTAGGCCGCAGAGTGGCACAATGACAGAGATTGGAGGTGACGGTGGCAGGAGCAACAGCATTTGGTCAGAGAGTGGCCCAATGACACAGTGTGGAAGGCACGGCAGCAGCATCATGAGGTCAGGCAGTGGCACAATGACATTCTGGAGATGGCAAAAACAGGAGTAGGCCACAGAGTGGCACAATAACACAGTGTGGAGGTCACGGCAGCAGGCACAGCAGAAGCATGAGGTCAGACTGTGGCAACAATAATGACTTATGGAACGGTGGCAAAAAAAAACTGGAATAGGACACAGAGTGGGCACAATGACACAGTGCGGATGTCACGGCACAGCAAACAGCAGCCAGCACAGGTGAGGTCATAAAGTGGCACCAATGGACAGAGTGTGGAGGTGGGTTGTTATACCTAGTCCCTGGTAAAGATGGTTGGTGGCAAGATGGAGAAATTGTCAGATAGATGTGTCTGGGCATCAGGCGGGGGTGGCGGCTCAGAAATAGTGGCTGAGGCCAGGTAGTTTGAACCCAGACTCGATTTCTCACAGTTGTGGGTGAGGCGTCATGGTCTGAATTGTGTTAGTCTATGCCTAAGGCATTGATGGATGGAAATCCTGGCTGTCCACGCCTGATTCATCTTGACAAAGTGGTCAGTTGTTCCATATTTCCCACGTGGTCAAGTGGGTTCTCCATTAGGGTAACGATGACACCAGTGCACTGGAACACCCGCTCTGAATGCCAAACTACTGGCCGGGAAGGGACAGTCTTCTCCACTGCAAAACTCGGCAAGTTGGCGGCCACACATCAAGATTGGCTGCCAAGTAGTCCTCAGCGGGATATCTTCTAACGGGGTCGGGCAGAGTGCTGTCCAAGTAAAGCACATCACCTAGTTGGTTCAGGGACTGCACCAAGGTCCTGTGCTGCTGCTGGCGACTGCCCTACCTCACTCTGGCGGGTGAAGGAAGATGTCAGCAGTGAACTCCAGACTTAGGTTGCTGATGATGGAAGCTGGTACTGCTCCTACCCCCCCAACCATTCTCCCAGCAGCCACAGCAGTAGTACGTGAGTGCTGAAGAACCCCCGGTCAGACCTGTTCGAGGAGGGACGATACCACACATAGGCGCGGCACAACTGATACGGAGAGGATTCCTATAGTATTTGAGTTTGTTCTCCCTTCTCAGCAGCTGGGGAAAAGGCTCATTTTGGATCGGTTAGCGAGGGTCCAATAGGGTGGGAGAGCCAGAAAATAATCCCTCTGTAGGATGCTGACTATTCGGTTGGTCACTTAGCAGGCAAGATCAGCATGCTGCGGGCCTTCCTGCACAAGGACTCCAAGGGGCTCCTGCCTCCATCTCCATGTATAACTACCACGTGCTTGGGGGTCATCTGCCTCGTCTTCCTCATCTCCTTATACCTCTCCAGCTGCTCCTGCTTCCTCTTCTATTGTAACTCATGGGTAGAAAATCCACTCATTTCACCAGGACAATGCTTCTGCTCCAATGTCCTCCTCCTCTATCCATTTCAGTAACCACTGGACTCATGTGGACCGCGGAGATGTGTGCCAGGTCTCGGTCCCCTGCCAGACAGATTTTTCAGCATCTGTTCCAGGGACATGAAGAAGTGGAATGACGTTATTCATCCCGTAGTTCTTGGCGACTGACAAATAATGTGGACTCCTCGAATGGCCTCAACTAACGGCATGGTAAGCATCGAGCTGCCAATGGACTGACATCAAGTTACCACAGGGGAGGTACTCCTGTCTGCATGGATCATCAAAAATCATTAATGGCCTTTCTCTGGTTCATACAGTCGTTCCAACATGATGCAGGCTGGAATTCCAACGGGGTGGAAACATCGAATATCAGAGTGTGTTGGGGGAGGCCGTTTCTGCTGCTGCACACTCGAGGAGGGTGTTCCGTGGCTTTGTAGGATATGGGAATGAAGTGCATGACAGTTTCCCTGGCCCATTTTCAGAATCTTGGAAGTTCGGTGGAAAGACTTCAGGGAAATTGTGTATTGAGGATTATTATCGACAATGTTGAAATCGGAACAAGTTTTTATGGTGATCGGATATTTTAGGATATGCGAAATTTAGGTTTAAAATCTGTGCATCATCTATTAAGATCGCACCTTTTCGGCGCTTCCTGTAATTTTGGCTCGGCCCTGGAAATAGATTACCAGAATAGAGCAGGGTGAGATGTGTGTGCGACGTCACTGACTGGGATGTGTTATGGTTGCGGATTGCTGGAAAAATCACATACCTCGTTTTAACATTGAACAGGTTTTTCCTGTTCAGCGCTCAGTGTCCTCTCAGGCGTCTAGAGCAAGAAGGATGGTGCGCTCTGTTGTGTCTCCAAAACAGATCAGCGAATATTATTATATTTCATCACAGAGAAACCTCTACTATTGCTGTGATCTTACAAAATTTAGTTAGGATTTAGAGATTGGAGATTTTATATAGTTAGGTGAGGAATTTAAAGAGCATATACAGCTGTAAAGTCACGGGGGGGGAGGTGGGGGGGGGAGCGGATGGGGGGCCTCCGCGGGCGAACACAGACAAGCCTCTATAAAGAATACTGGTTAAAGTCACCAAGACTTAGTGTTGACATTGCAATAGCTTTATTATTACAGTTTCTATTGAAATATTTCCTGGATATTGGGCAGCCTGAATGATAGGAGTACACATCTTTTCTAGTAACTGCAGGTCTCTTTGTTAGGTGCAAAACTCCAATTTTATTATCAGTATACATTTCAGATAGGTGTCATTTTCAATTTTTGCCAATCCCTTTTCTTTGTTACTATCCAATCCTTGCACTTAAATTGAATCCTCAGCAATTTTTTAGTCACACCACAGGTGAATTGAGGTGCAAAAATATCTTGCTATTATTCGGAATAGACAAGCTCTATAAAGATACTGGATAAAGTTCACCAAGACTTAGTGTAGACATTGCAATAGCTTTATAGATTAACTGTTTCCATTGGTATTTAAATATTTCCTGGTTATTGGGCAGCCTGAAACTTATAGGATACACATCTTTTCTAAGTAACTGCAGCTCTATTTTGTTAGGTGCAAAACTCCACTTTTATTATCATGTATACATTTCAAATAGTGTTCATTTTCTCAATTTTGCCCATTCCACTTTTGTTGATATATACACCTTGCTCACTTAAATTTGAATCCAGCCAATTTTATAGTTCACCACAGGTGAATTGAAAGGTGCAAAAAAAATGATCTTAGTATTATACGAATTAGACAGCTATATAAAGAATACTGGATTAAAGTTCACAAGACTTTGTGTAGACATTCGCATTAGCTTTATTATTAACAGTTTTCCATTGAAATATTTCTGGATTATTGGGCAGCCTGAACTTATAGGATACACCATCTTTTCTAGTACTGCAGGTCTCTATGTTAGGTGCAAAACTCCACATTTATAAACAGTATACATTTCACATAGGTGTTTCATTTCAATTTTGCATTACCATTTGTTGATATATCACCTACTGTACTTATGTTAGAATCCAGCAAGTCAGCACAGGTTGATAGGTGCCAAAAATACCTTGTAATATCCGAATAAATTTCAGATACGTGTTTCGTTGACTTTGGCGCACTACAGCTTTGTTAGATTGAGGCACTTGCACTTAAATGTGAATACAGCAATTTGTATGTCACCACAGGTGAATGTAGGTGCCAAAAAAAATATCTTTTTTTATCCGAATACATTTCAGATATGTAGTTTTTTCACTTTGGAGCATGCCAGCTTTGTTCGATAGATCTACTTTGCAGTTTAAATATGAATACAGCAATTTTGTAGTCACCACAGGTGAATTGATAGGGCCAACAAAATACCTTTAATTATCCGAACACAATTACAGATAGTGTTTTTTGCACTTTTGGGCCCCAGTTCCAGATTTGTTGGATTAGAGCCACCTTGCAGTTAAATTTGAATCCAGCAATTGTGTAGTTACCACAGGTGAATTGATAGGTGCCAAAAAAATACCTTTTATTATCCGAATACATACAGATAAGTGTTTTTTGATCTTGGTGCACTACAGCTTTGTTTCATTGAGGGCACCCTAGCACTTTAAATGGTGAAATACTGCAATTTTTTTAGTCACCACAGGTGAATTGATAGGTGCCAAAAAAATACCTTTTATTATCCGAATACATTACGATACGTGTTTTTTTGCACTTTTGCCAGTCCAGATTAGTTGATAGATCCACATTGCAGTTAAATTTGAATCCAAGCAATTGTGTAGTTACCAAACGAGGTGAATTGATAGGTGCCAAAAAATACCTTTTATTATCCGAATACATTACAGATACGTGTTTTTTGATCTTGGTGCCATACGCATTTGTTCATTGAGGACACCTTGCCTTAAATGTGATTACTGACAATTTTTTAGTCACCACAGGTGAATTGATAGGTGCCAAAAAATACCTTTTATTATCCGAATACATTTCAGTTACGTGTTTTGTCACTTTGCGCGAGGGACAGCTTGTGGATTGATCTCTCTTGCCAGTGAATTTGAATACCAGCAATTTTTGTAGTCACCCCGGTGAATTGATCAGGTGCCCAAAAAAATACCTTTTATTATCAGAATACATTACAGATATGTGTTTTTTGCACTTTTGACAGTCCAGATTTGTATGATAGAGCCACCTTGCAGTTAAAATTTGAATCAGCAATTGTGATTTACACACAGTGTGAATTGATAGGTGCCAAAAATACCTTTTATTAGCCGAATAAATTACCAGATATAGTGTTTTTTGACTTTGGTGTACTACGCTTTGTTCATTGAGGCACCTTGCCACTTAAATGTGGAATACTGCAATTTTGTAGTCACAACAGGTGACTTGATAGGTTGTCAAAAATAATACCCTTTTTATTATCCGAATACTTTTTCAGAAAACGTAGTTTTTTTCACTTTGGCGCAGGCCAGCTTTGTTGATTGATCTACTTTGCAGTTAAATTTGAATACAGCAATTTAGTAGTCATCACAGGTGAATTGATAAGGTGCCAAAAATACCTTTTATTATCCGAAAACATTACTGTTACGTGTTTTTTTGCCCCTTTTGCCCAGTCCAGATTTGTTGATAGAGCCCACCATGCAGTTAAAAATTGATCCAGCAATTGTGTAGTTTACCACAGGTGAATTTGATAGGTGCCCAATAAATATCATTTTATGTCCGACATACATTTAGTTACGTGTTTTTCACTTTGGCGCAGGGCCAGCTTTGCGAACTTGATAGATCTACTTTCAGTTATATTTGAATCACCAATTTTGTTTGATTTGAGGGATTAGAGAAAATAGCTGTGATTTGCCGTCTTTTTAATATGAGACTTTCCAAAACCTCTTCCTCCCGTACTTCTTCAATTTGTATATTCTGAACATGGATGTGAAATTCAGGTGGTAAGCGAGCAAAGAGGGGGAAGGACTGAGAGGTAGAGTACGAGAGAAGGTGCTCCTTCCAGTGCTGGACTGAAAACAACATGCCAGAGGATTGGTCAGTTGCAGGACCGTAGGCCCTGTCATCGCTGGCGGGGTCACAGGGCACTGGAATCGCCAGTAACGGAAAGCGTCGGCAAATCTGTCCTTCAGTGGTTTTAATGCAACCTGCATCCAGCCAGTCCATTACCTCCCTCGTCCATCCACAGTGCGGCCACAAATGTCGTCATCAGCCTCCCAGCATCCGTTCCAAACATGAAAGCAGCCAAATGTCAACCCATCGTGTACCACAATGTGGATAATCCAAATTTTTGAAGACCTCTTTGATGACAAAATGCGGTTGGGTGTCAGAAGGATGTTAAAAAAGCTTCAAGAGGCCAACAGAGGATGATTTCTCTGCTCTGTCGCCCAGTTATGATGCATCAGGAGGAGGTGAAGGAAGCCGGGTAATCGGCAAAAATCCGGGGCGGTTGGCAACACCAGCAGGCCCTCATGTTGTAGCCCGCGCTCCTGGATGCAGGAATGGTCTGGATACGAAGTCACCTGTGATTGATGATGATGATGACGACATTGCGGATTCCAACTGTGGTCTTTTCAGCAGAATTTGCTTCGAGGCGCTATCATAACTGGACGAGGAGGGAGGAAGACGATGGGGTCAGTGTCAGTACGGGTTTCCGCCTCAAGAAGGGAGAGGGCGGTGCAGAAAGTTTTTCCGTGATATGAATTCCGGCCAGACGGTCAGCGCCAAATCCCGCTCCTCGCTTATCGCCGTCAAAAAGGTCCAGGAACTCCTATATCAAGCCTGGGCATTCTTTGACCAAGCCCTATTCACCCAGAGATTTCATATGCCGTCTTTCCGTTAAACGCATAAGTAGAGGCAAGAGATCCTTAGGTGGTTAAACACACCAACATGTCTAGTCACATGCAGCGAATGCATGAGTTTGAAATGGAGGGCGAACACTGTTGGCCAAAAAAGCCAGAACCGATGCCGGGGCCTCCAACCACTTGTCACACCTCTGTCTCCGGCATCCTCCTCTCTGCTCACCACCAAGCGTTCCCTCAGCTTGCCCTGTCTTCTCTGAGTCATGATCAGGGATCAGCCTCTGCATCAGCTCCACCGTCGCCGTAGTGTACCACCAGCCACCACCAGAGGACACATCTACCCCTACTTCCTGTCCACCAGTTTGACGACCTGCACTGCCGTACAGCGGCCAGTCTAGCAGCCAGCTTCTGTCTTCTAGGTTTGGGGAGCAGAAGAAAACACTTTAACCCAAACCATCCCAAAGCCAAAAGCCTCTGGAATGTTGGCATTGCCAGGCTTTGGGCCTTGAAATGTTGCCTTTTCGTTCTGGTGGAACACACAGTGGGTTCCGCCACGTCATGGCCCTTAACCTGCCCCAATACCAGTGACGAGCAGGCATTTTTAGCCTAGAAAAAAGCCGTCCTGCCCTGGCCAGCCAGCGTTTGTATGTCATTAAAATTTCAAGCGCGTTGTCTGCATCTAGTGCCGGGTGGGGAAAAGTCCATACGAACCACCGACACATGGACTAGTAAGCAACGGCAAGGCCGCTATATTCTGTGACAGCTCACTGGGTGAGCTGGGTGGATGTCCCTGGGGGTACGGTGGTTCAGTCGCGCACGCTCTTCAAAACCGCAGGGATGGTGCAGGGCTCTTTACCCAAGGTCCTCTGGTGGGCAATCACGTGCCCAGAGAAACCAGGATGTGTTGAAATTAATTCTAGTCTTGGAGTGGACCGTCCCACACAGATCAGGAGCTGGTGGCGGCTCTCCGCAATGAGGGGAACCGAGCGTCGGCTGGGTGCCACAAGGAACCTTGTGCCCAGGCAAGGTGGTATGCGTATAAAGGCGCGAAATCCTGATGGCCGGCCTTAAGATCGGTAGCTGGGCACATCCCTTGCTGGCACATGCATGAACTTTGTCGTCCAGAAATTTTAAAGAGACTACCCGGGTCTGGATTGCCTGCTGAGGATGGCTCGAAGTCTAAGTTCGCACTTTCCGCCCGATTCGCACCCTGCTTCATTCCTCCGCCACGGCCTGCTCGTCGTGCAGGTAAGCTAGGCCTCCCACGTCAACCGTTCTCATTGTTGGAACGTGGCAACCGACGCTGGAATTCTACCTCCACATGCTCAGCGATTGTGGGCAGCAGCGCAATGCCATTCAGAGCAGTTACGAAGTGACACATGGCCTGACAAGCAGCGGTGCGGGCACCTCGGGGTGGTGAGGCCACCGAGAGTGGAGGAGGCAGGTGGAAAGAGCTCTGCACCATCCATGCCAGTTTTGAAGAAGCCACCAAAATGGTTCTAGTGCGGACAATGCCAATTGTCAGCCATGAAGCATTGTGGTGATTCTTCAGTTCTGGAAACGATAGTTGGACCTCTGAAAACAACAGGGACCTGCCAGCGACGGAGGAGGGGAGACGGTCCACAGTTGCGGGACACGGAGCCTTTCGGCCGTCCAAATCCACAAGCCCGACAGTTTTCACATTTAATCGGTCTTCATTGGCAAGTGTGTTCGGGGTCCAAGAAGCTAGTTGCAATGTGGAAGAAATCAGCTGCTCAGGGTGCATCATCTCAGGCAAGTCAGCAGGCTGTGTTGAAGCTGTGCCGGAGGCAGCGGAGGAGGAGGAAGGTTATTCCTAGACACCGATGTTTACCGACCTCCCTGCCTTGGAAAGAGGTTGGCGCGAATTTGAGGCGGAGGAGGAAGATGAGGAAGATCAGTTTTGCTAGTGCTCTCGACCCAGAGGCTTTGGAAATCAAGGGCTCCATCTCTCAATGAGTGCTCTGGATGCTCCATTTCTCCACATGATCCTCGCAGTAGGCCATCAAATTGAAACAACAGTTACTGGGTGGCCATCCTCCTGGATTCCCGG
Source organism: Phyllomedusa bahiana (assembly GCA_025379985.1). Lineage (NCBI taxonomy): Eukaryota > Metazoa > Chordata > Amphibia > Anura > Hylidae > Phyllomedusa > Phyllomedusa bahiana. Next base: position 41,328 of record JAODAL010022833.1, on the reverse strand, counting down.
TAAAAAAACAAAAACTCAGCACTTTCCTTCCACCCACCCAAATAGAGAGTAAATGCAGGAAATGGAGACCTTGCTGATTGATCAAACTGGAGATATCTGTTGCGGTCTGTTCACGTTCCCAAATGTCACGGCTGGCAACAACTCAGCGACGTGACAGCAGTAGAGTGCCAAGTGTGGACGTAGCCCAAGCTGCAGCAGGCAAAGGTGGCAGAAGCCTAATGGGTGACCTCTGGCAATTCTTTGATTTACCACCTCACTACGCATGGCAATGCAAGGGACAACACATCCTACACAGAGATCAGCATAAGATTCATGGTGAACGACTATCTGCGTCTCAAACACCGATGGTTTTTGGATGTGTTCCGGACCCAATAGACTTCTGTGTATCCAAAATGGACGGATGGCCGAGCTGGCTCGTCACGGCCATAGAGTGTTGTCCTGCCCAGCAGCCGCTCATATCTGGAGCGGGATCTTCAGCCACAGCTGGGAGAGTCATTACAGACAATCGCATCCGGCTTTCCACCAGATAATGTGGATCGTGTGACTTTCATCAAGATGAATCAGGCATGGATCTCTGATGATGTTGTGGCCCCTATTGACCGAGAGTCACCGATTTAGTTGCCAGTCCTACTTCACATTCTCTTCCACAGAAATGGTGTCCTCTTGAAAATGTTTTTTTACAATGATAATTTCTTTACTGCCAATTTTTTATTATCTTTTCACCCAATAGTTCATTTCTGTGGGTTTTGCTGTGAGGAGACTGTACAAAGACAGAAACGGTTTATGACAAACCATATTCCATTTACTCACTTTATTTAAGAGTTTTTGCCATTGTCAATGAGTTTTGAGGTCATGTTTGCTTGTGAGATACAGCTATAATTATGGTCCCTTTGGAAACAGAAATTGGCTTTTAAGTGGCATTTCTCCCTCACAATTTTTAATAGTGGCTGGAGAAGTATATTTAATAATTTTATGGGGTGTCGTGTAGCTGTGAGATACAGCAATAATCATGGTCTTTGAACAAAATGTGGCTTCTAAGTGTTGCATCCCACCAACCAACACAAACCACCCCAAACAACATAACCCACAACTCATTCTCCCTCACAATTTTTACAGTGGTGCAGAAGTCATTTTTATAATTTTTTGGGTCATGTGCCTGCTAATTGAAATGCAGCAATACTACAGGTCCTATTATAAAAAATGTTGTTTCTAAAGACATTTGTTTTTCAACAATTGTCCAATGTGGCTCAAGGGTCATACTTTGACTTTTTGTGGGCCATTTTGCTTGACATGCAGCTATACTACAGGTCCTATTATAAAAAAATGTTGTTTCTAAACAGACATTTGTTCTTCACAATTGTGCCATAAGTGGCTCAAGGGTCATGCTTTTTGAATTTTTGGGGGCTTTTGCTCTTGAAATGCAGCTATACTACAGGTCCTATTATAAAAAAAATGTTGTTTTCTTAAAGACATTTGTTCTCGACAATTGTCAAGAGTGGTCGAGGGTTATGGTGCTGTCAGAAACAGGAATAGGTAAGGACATGTAATTGGACCAATATTGCAAAATGACTTGTTTTTGCAAGATTTTAACATAGCTATCAATCCCTGTATTGAGAACAACGAATTTAATACAATTAAAAAAAGAGAAAACAAAGACATTTGGATTCCATCCTATTTTAAAAATGTGGTTTTCTAGAATTAAAACTTACTAAAAAAAACTTGCATGTACAAAATAGTGGTAAAAAAAAATTCTCTGAATTGTACAAGGGAGGTACAGGAAAACTTGACCAGATGTAGGTTTTTCAGTGGACATGGAGATATGGGGCACGGACAAGAATAAAGAAAGAGACAATTTTCCTCCAGCACGTTGAGTAAAATGAGAAAAAGAATGCCAAGAAAAAGGGCACCTGGTGGAATCAGGAGCGTACACACACAGTATTTCCAAGTGATGATGCTCAATTGGTCGCACCTCATACGGAGGGGCAAAGCGCTACCAGGTCTGGAATGTGTACAGAGGAAGACTGGAGTTCTAACACTCCGTTCCCGCACTCCGTTCAGCAACGACAGTCATTTTCGTTGCTGCGTCATCAGGCTTTTGTAAAACTGCGTGTTAATAGATGACCGACGCCAGCCTGGGCTCTCACTGCACCCAACTGTAACTCCGGCCCTGGGTCATGTATGGCACAGGACAGGTATATGTCAATGTCCAGTTCAACTAAAATGGTGGATTGAAAGACTCCTTTTTCCGGGAACTTTTTAATCTGGGGGTTCAGACAGGTTTATGGTCATACTGTGGCCCAGGGACAGGCGACTGTATATGTCCTGTTCAACTAAAATCGGTGGTTGAAAGACTCATTTTTCCGGCACTTTTTTTAATCTGGGGGTCAGGACAGGTTTAATGGTCATACTGTGGCACAGGACAGGGACAGTATATGTCCAGTTCAACTGAAATGGTGGTTGAAAGACTCCTTTTTCACAGGCCACTTTTTAATCTGGGGGCTCAGACAGGTTTAATGGTCTGTACTGCGCGTTCCAGGACAGGTTATAGTCAATGTCCAGTTTCAACTAAAATGGTGGTTGAAAAGAACTCCTTTTTCCGGCACTTTTTAATCTGTGGGTAAGACAGGTTTAAACGGGTCATGCTGCGGTCAGGACAGGGTTTGTTCAACGTCCAGTTCAACTACAAATGGTGGTGAAAGTCTACTTTTTCCGGGCCACTTTTTAATCTGGGGGTCAGCAGGATTTTAATGGTATGCTGCGGGTCCAGGACAGTTCTAGTCACATGCGTCACAGTTCAACTAAAATGGTGGTTGAAAGACTCCTTTTTTTTTTTTTATTTTTTCCGGCATTTTAATCTGTGGGTCAGAAAGGTTTAAGGGTCATGCTTGCAGTTCCAGGACAGTGGTTTGTCAATGTCCAGTTCAAATAAAATGGTGGTTTGAAGACTACTTTATTCCCGGCACTGTTTTAATTGGGGTCAGAAAGTGCTAATGGTAATACTGCGTCCAGGAAAGTTCTAGCACTGTCCTAGTTCAACTAATATGGTGGTTTGAAAGACCTCCTTTTTCCGGCACTTTTCTAATTCTGTGGGTCACACAGGTTTAAGGGTCATGCTGCGGTCCCAATGAAAGGTTTTTTCAATGTCCGGCTTCAACTTGATAATGGTGGTTCATAGACTACTTTCTTCCGGACTTTTTAATCTGTGGGTCAATGCAGGTTTTTTTTCAGTGGTCATGTCTGCGTTCCAGGACAGGGTTATTCAATGTCCAGTTCAAGTAAAATGATGGTTAAATAATATCCCTTTTCTGGCACTTTTTAATTTGTGGGGATGCAGGTTTAGGTAGGATATTACCCGGCAGGAACAAATTTTAAAACATCCGTTTTTAATATCCCCTTAAAATATATGTGCTTCACTGTACACATGTGTTTTGCTTTTCGGATGGTAGAAATGGGCCGCGACCGGAAAAAGGAAAATCAGCCCAAACTGGCAGTCTCCAACCTCGCTTCTGGGAGAAATAGTGGAGTGTACACGAAAGGTGGGGGAGAGAAGTGCACGACGTTTGGGGGGGAGCTTCCCGAAAGTTTTGCATGTTCCCTCGGCCCGACCTGTCTCTGTACCTCCATATTTCTCTCAGAAGGGGGAGGGTTGGAGAATGCTTTCATGTTGGATGATTGCCTGTTACCCCGGGCGGGGCATTTCTACCATCAAAATGCAAGAACACTATGTGACTGTGAAAGCACATTTATTTTAAGGATATATTAATAAACGGATGTTTTAAAGTTTGTTCCTGCCGGATAAAATTGATACCAGATCGGAGGGTTAGGGAAAACTCCTCAGTGCAGGTCATTTGGGCCAAAACCCGGTTTTTTATTTTATACTACTACCGAATATTACAAAAAGTGGCGGTTTAAGGGTCTGTGTGGTACAGACGGGGTAGTGAATGGTGTGTGATTTTTTTCTGTGGCTTTTATAGCCCAAGTGTTGTGCCTAAAAATTAGCAGGGATCCATTTGACTGTTGTGGCTGTTAAATTCCGCTTCTCCAGCCCCGTTTGGGTGTAAAAAATGAAGGTGTTGTTGCTCTCCCATAGACTTTAATGGTAAAGCTCATTTTTCGAAATGTCACTATCGAAAAACCTTATCGTTTGTGGGGCCCCCATACGACTATCGCCCGGTTTTTCGATAGTCAACGTAATCGCTCAAACTTTCGGGCCTTTTCCAACCGATTTGGGAAAACAAAAGCGCCATGCAGGGCGCAAGGACCCTCCCTCCTTGTGCAGCACGGACACCATTTATCCCCTTGTCCCACCATGGTTTCGATTTTAGTTGGGCGGGGGAAAACCACACATCGATTTCTTGCTGATAACGCGGGGCAGTTCCTCCCCCCTGTGACTTCGTTCTCTGCGGCAAGCCGGTGTAGAACTGCGTGACACCGCTGTGCCTTACACATGTGGTTGATGGGGCTATTGTGGAGGCTGAAGGGGGGTGGTGGTGGAGGAGGAGGAGGAGGCGGTATTGGCCAAGGAGCCGCAGTTTGACAAGTGGAGGAGGGAAAGCGGCGTCTCCTGTCCAAGTTGTTGGGGTGCTGGGCAGGAAGACTTTTTTTAAATGGGCCGTAAAGGACATGTATGGCCCTGACCGTAGTTCAGTCAGACGTCCCGCGCAGCCGTGGCACCCTTGGAACAAAAACCGATAAAACTCAAGGACTGGCCCACTTTCTGTTCTACATATTTTTGAAGTGCTGGTATGCCTTTTTGGAAAAGAAATTACGGTTGGAACTTCCATCTCGGTCGGCACAACCCTTTTGTTTTTTTCCCTAAATTGGGGCACCGTTCCCCTTTTGGGAAAAGGGAGGGAACTCCCCAGTCCCAAACAACTTGGACAGGAGCTTTGGGTCATTCGCACCTTGGATGGTTGGACGCAAAACTTTTTTTGTCTTTTTTGGGGCAAATTTCCGCCCCCCCGGTTTTTTGAAACCGACTGTTTGGGGGAAAATTGATTTAGGGCGAAGCGGAGCATCGGGGCCCGGGGGGTTTGAGGGGCAAAAGAGAAACGGGCCCCTTTCCTGCAAAAGGTGGTGGGGGCCTTGACTGGTCCCAAATGGCATGCTTTCCCACTGGGCGCTGCTGCGGGCTGTTGCTGGGTTTGGTTTTAAGGAAATGGGTCCCCCAACCCCCTGACCCTGGGGGTTTCTCCCCCAAGGCCACCGGGTTTTGGTGACGCTGCAATGGGTTGACCCCAAAGGGGGGGGTTTGGGGGTGCCAACTTTAGCCCCCTGGCCCCCCGTTTCATTTTTCCCTGCCCACAGATTCTAAAATATTCCTGTATTGGGCTCCTCCGGTGTTTTAGCAAAAGAACTGCCACACCGCGAGTATCAGTTTTTTCCCGCCAACGCTCCGCACGGGTTTTTGGACTACTCCCGCCGCTGCCTCGCTGACCCCCTTGTCCCGTTTCTTTCTTGGCCCTTTTGAAGGGGTTTTTCCCCCGTGGCCCTTGGCTCCCGCCCTCCCCCACTGCTGCCTCCCCTGCTAAATCACGGGCCACCACCTCTTGTAAAGTGAAAAAAAGCGGGACGCCCTCTTCTCCTAAACGATGATGAACCCCCTTGTTTTCACCCGGTTTCCCAAGTCGGGTCCCGGTACATCATTTTTCTTTGTGTTTATCGCCCTTTCCCTTGGTCCTCTTCCCCCGGTTTTTTGGTATGCAAGGTTCCTGACCCTCACAAAATGTAAAAAACCCCCCCATCCCAACTCTTTCCAAAATCTTTGCTTTGCGCCTCCTATTTCCCAAGAAGAGGGGAAAATATTGGCCCCCATTTTTTTTCGCTGCCCAAGAAAGTTGCTAAATGCCCTCCTCAAAATTGTTAATCCTCGCTTTTTTTAGTGGCGCTGAAAAAAGAAACATAGTGATTTTCTGGCTAAAAGGGGAAAAACCGGAATTGGGGGCCCAAGGGGGTTTTTTGGGACAGGTGGGGAAACCGCTTGACCGCTCCCCAGGCCAGGGCCAATTAAGGGTTTGGTTTCTGATAAACCCCCAAATGGGATTTTTTTTGGGAAATGGGGGTTGTCAGTTTTTCCGGGGTGGGAAAAATTTGGTTTACCCTAGTAAAAACCAATTTCCAAAAACCCTTGGGTTCATAGGTCAGCACAGGGCCCGCTAGATGACAAAGGGAGTTGTGGGGCCTCCAAGAGTGACCTCTGCTGGGGAAGGGGTCCCCTTGCTGTGTGGGGACCGGGGCTTTTCCCTAAAGGAATGTTTGTTCCCCACTGCCACCGCGGGTGAAGACCCCTACCCCCTTTCTCTTTCTGACTACTTTTTGTTCTAAAATTTTTACGGGACACTGTTTGAGGGAGATATCTGTATATGTTTAATTACACAGCCTGTTTTTTGGGACTCAAAGGAACCCAAATTAAGAAGCTTGGGAAACCCCTTTGGATAAATTTTGCGCTCCAAAAATTTGGGCGGGGGAAAAAATTGACTTTTTATGTGGCTTTTTTAAAAAAACTCGGGTTTTTTACTGAATTTTAAAAGAAACAAACAGGTTAAAATTAAAACCCTTTCGGATTTAAATTTTTATGCTACGGGAATTTTCTTTCTGTGGCGGTGAAAAAAAAAGTTTCTTTTATAAATTTAAAATGAAAAAAAAATACTTTTTTAAACCCCTTGGATGAAAATTTCCCGAAAAAAGAATTTGAGCACCCCAAAAAACTACCAGCTTTTTTTGCTTTGTTACAATGGGTTTGTATTTTACCCCCTACACAAAAAAGGGAAAAAACTTGAAAATTAAACCTTCGCTTGGGGAATTATGCTACGGGAAAAATTTTTCTTTTTTCCCGGTGAAAAAAGACGGTTTTTTTTTAGTAAACCACAAACAGAAAAAACACTTAATTAACCCCCCTGGTTTTAAATTGCGAAAAAAGAAATTGAGCACCCAAAAAAAACTACCGCTTTGAGCGTGTTACAATGGCGTGTATTTTACGCTACACAAAAGAGAAAAAACTTGAAATTTAACCTTGGTTTTTGTGAATTATGTACAGGCAAAATGTCTTTTTTGCGGTGAAAAAAGACGGTTTATTTTAGTCACCACAACAGGAACAACACTTAATTAACCCCGGGATGTAAATTGCAAAAAGAATTGACAGCCAAAAATGAAAAGTGGTATTTGTATTGTAAAAATGCTGTTTCTTTAAATGAATAAAAACAGGAACAGGCTTAGATCCCCCTTGGATATTAAATGTGTGTGGAGTTTGTTTTAAAAATGTATATGAGCTGCTGGGACAACACTGGACTTCGATCCAATCCCCCAAAAATCGAAATAGAACTTTTAAGAAAAAGCAGTCTTGAGAAAAGTGTGACCCCCCACAAAATCCTGTATTAAAATGGTTCTTTGTTCAGCTATCACAAAGAAAAGCTCGGTGCCCCTTCCAATCGTACATTTTGGAAAAAAGGTTATGAGTCCAGCGTCGCGCCCGGATTTATTAGTCCCCGGGGTCGTCACGAATCCTGCCGGGTCTCTGATTGGCTTATTTTTCCCACATGTCTTTGCGGCTATGCCTCTTCCTCCCAGAGTTCTTTGCCCATGTACGCCCTTTGCTCGAAGCCATTTTACAATCAAAAGCACATTCTTTTGCAATGTACCCCAAAAGTTCGACTTCGTTCCAAAAACCAAATTTTTCCCTGAATTTTAAACAAATTTCCCACTTGTTGGAATAAATTCGCCATCTTAGTGATGTGTATCTTTTGCTTGGGCTCTGGGGGGGAAAAGGTTGTTTGGAATTTTATGCATAGGTCCCGAATTTGACACTGCGCTGACACATCCATGCGCGGGTGGAGGTGATCGCCCTGTGGATGCTAAAGGTTTTATAGAGCCATGTGCCTGATAGCTCCCTTTTGTCAGCGTTTGCTTTGGGGTCTCTCCCCTTTCCCCTTAAAAATACCCTAAAAATTTTTATGGGTTTTTTTTGAGGGGAGTTTGTGGTAGTCAAAACAAGTGTTTCCGGGTTTTTTAAAAAGTATTGGTAATTTGGGAACATGGGCAGGCAAAAAAGGGCCCGGGGAAAATGAAATAGCATTTCAAAAGCTTGCGCAGGGGAAGCATGTATTTCTCTAAATTTTTTAGGGTAAAAGACTGTGTGATCTTGGACTTGATAGAAAGAGTGGATAACACCAGCAGAGGACAGGGTCCCCAAACCAATGATGTGGAAAAATTCACACTGGCCCAAGCTATTTGCATTGTGTGCCTTTTCCCCCCTTCCCCCCGATCTTGTACCTGAGTCCTGAAAATAGATTTGAACATGGGGCAAAAAGTCCCTTTTCCCCCTTAAACAAATTAAGGACAAATGCTAATGATGTCTATGGGTAGTGGCTTTACACAAGGAATGAGACACTTGTAGCCCATGACTAGGTTATGGCTGTGAGTGGTGGCTCCTGAAGCACTGATTTTGACCTCAATCCACTCTTGTCAATCTCTCCTAAATTCTTGAATGGCCTTTTCTTGACAATTCTTTTAAGGCTTCGCTCTTCCCTGTTGCTTGTGCAACTTTCCATTAATATTATTTGATATAGCGCTCTGCGGAAAGCCAGCTTCTTTAGCAATAACCTTTTGTGGCTTACCCTCCTTGTGGAGGTGTCAGGTGTCTTCAGGGGCAATGTTCAAGTCGCAGTTTTGATGATTGCGTAGCCTAACCCGATGAGGAACCATTTAAAGGATTAGGAAACCTTTACTTTTGACACCATCGGCCACATGTATGAAAACTGTCTAAGTCTAAAACTCACTTTGTTTCCCATAGCAACCAAGCAGAGCACCCCTCTCATTTTTCCAGAGTATTGTATGAAATGAGCGGTGCGCTCGGATTGGTTGCTATGGGCAACAAAGGGGGAAATTTTTTACATAAAAGTTTTAACGTAGAAAAAAATTTTGGGGCCATTTTTCCTCCTGCGAACTGGTGTAACTGAGCCATGTTTGTAGGGGCCTCGCTCGCACCCGCCCCTTTTTTTTTTTGCCCATAAATTTTTAAAGGGGGGAGAGATCAGGTTTTTGATGGCCACTCAAAACATTGACTTGGCTATTCTTAAGCCGTTTTGTAACCAGCTTGGCAGTATGTTTCGGGTCATTGTTTATTTGAAGACCCATTTCCACCCAAGCTTTAACTTCCTGGCTGATGTCTTGCAATGTTGCTTCACTATTGCCACATAGCCTTCTTTCCTCATGATGCCATCTATTTTGTGCACCAGTCCCTCCTGCAGCAAAACAAACCCACAACTTAATGCTACTACCCCTGTGTTTCACCGGTGGGATGATGTTCTTACGATTGTGTTCCAAGGTGTTCCAAGTTTCTCCCTTTTTCCTCATTATGGCCAAACAGTTCAATTTTCGTTTCGTCAGACAACAGGACATGTCTCCAAAGATGTAGGTCTTTGTTCCTGTGTGCATCTGCAAACATTTATCTGGCTTTTATATATTTCTTTTGGCATAATGGCTTCTTTCTGGCAGAGTGGCTTTTCAGCCTATTTTGATATAATACTTGTTTCACTGTGGATAATGACACAATCTTACCAGTTTCCAGTAGCATCTTCACAAGGTCTTTTGCTTTTGTTCTTGGGTTGAGACACAGAACCCATCTCCTCCCTGAGCAGTATGATGTACTTGCGTATAATTTTTTTGTACAGATGAATGAGGCACCTTCAGGTATCTGAAAATTGCACCTAAGTATGATCCAGATTTGTGCGAGTCCACAATTCTCTTCCTGATATATTGGCTGATTTCTTTAGACTTTCTCATGATGTTACACACAGAAGCAGTGTGTTTCTAGTGTGTGAGTCCACATTTCTCTTCCTGATATATTGGCTGATTTCTTTAGACTTTCTCATGATGTTACACACAGAAGCAGTGTGTTTCTGGTGTGCATTAAAACACATCCAAAGGTGTGTCTCTAATTTAATCAGATGTTGCCAACAAACTTATCACAACCTTTAATAGTCTAGTAAAATACAGACTGCCAATAATCCATAAGATCAAAAGAAAAAAAGAGGTTCACACTAGACAGACAAATTAAATACAAGTCTAAAAGGTGTGGGGGTCAAAGTAACCCTATTACACCCTATGCTACAGAATGGCTATCAGACAATATGTGGACGTCATCCCAATAAGGATAGCCCCATCTGGAACCTTGACTATAATGCCCTAGTGCTCCTTGATAAACAGGGTCCCAAAAGTTACTAATCCAATGAAAGTCCCAAAAAAAAGTCCCAAGATCCTGATGCATTTCCTTCCTAAATTCTACAAGAATTCCTCAAGGGACAACAGAAAATATGTAAACAGTAGTGTCACACATAGATATAGTCAATAAGGATAGAAATGCAAAGAATTCAGGAACATATTCAGACAAGATGTCCTGCATATAAGTCTACGTATATATTAAATCAATGACACCAAAAAGGCAAGTATGAGGTTAATCAATGGTTAAATCAAACTTACCCCAGTGAGTCTGTATGGAGTATAACCTAGCCAACTTATGTGCCATTGCAATGAACTGGACCGTAGGAGTTAGCTGCTGAGATTGAGATCTCAGAGTCCCACCTATAGGTGCTTAAATCATCTGCACACTGCAAACCTAGCCAGAAAAAGTTCACATGCCGACTGATGTGCCCATAAGCTCTGTCCATTGGTAAGCTACCTATGGCCAGAGAGTGGGTAACCATTCAAAATAGACCCCATGGTGCAGAAGCACTTGATAATCAGTGCTCTGCTAAGAACTTGTCTGCTCTAACATTCAATCTGTGGCATCTATTTTGAAACTAGTCACATGCGTTGCTCAGGTGGGATTTCAGCCCATTCTTCCACACAAATACTCTTCAAATCCTGAAGGTTCTGTGGGCACCTTCTATGAACTCTGCACTTTAGTTCCTTTCATAGATTTTGTATTGGATTCAGCTCAGGTGATTGGCTGGGCCATTTTAGCAGCTTTATTTTTTTTTTCTCTGAAACCAACTGAAAGTTTCCTTGGCTATGTGTTTGGGATAATTTTGTCTTGTTGAAATGTCCACCCCATTTCATCTTCATCATCCTGGTATTTGGCAACAAATTTTTATCAAGATTATCTTGGTACATTTGTCCATTTATCCTTCCGTCAATTAAATTAAGTTTGCCAGTGCTGAAAAACAGTCCCACACCATAATGTTCTCACCTCCAAACTTCACTGTAGGTATGGTGTTTTTGGGGCATTATGGCATCCAAGGAGTTCAATTTTGGTCTCATCTGATCAGACTCTATTTTCCCAGTATTTCATAGGCTTGTCTAAATCTTGTGGAACAAACTTTAAACATGCTTGAACTTCTTTTTATTCAGCAATGGAGTCTTGCCTGGTGAGTATGCATACAGGCCATGGAGGTTGAGTGCATTATTTATTGTTTTCTTTGAAATTCCAGGTCTTTATATAACTATCCATATGTGCTACTTGGCTCTTGGACAACTCTCCTGATAATTCTTTTCACTCCTTTGTCTGAAGCACCTGGTCGTGTCAGAATTATGGTGAAATTATGTTATTTCTATTTCCGGATTATGGCCCCAAAAGTGCTGATTTGAATCTTCATTAGTTTAGAAGTTCTTCTGTAACCAATGCCATCAGTATGTTTTTCAACAATAAGGCTGCAACGGTCTTGTGACCGTTTACTGGTTTTGCTCATCATGAGATGTTTCTTGTGTGGCACCTTTGTAATGAAACAACTTTTTATAGGCCATCAGTTGAATCAACTAATATTTTTTATTAAATGAGAGGATTGCTTACTCATTGCTGATTGATTACCGCTAGTGTCATTACTTGATATGGATTTTTACACTATATGTTCAATACTTTTCCCTGTATCATTTATCATTATTACACATAATTTAATGTATGGACCTGTCTGGTTTCATTTCTTTGTCTGTGTGGATTGGATGGGTTGTTACCGACATCCGGTGAGAATTTCATGTCAATAGCACCTTTAGAAAAATATTGTTCACTTCTGACCACATTTTCTATTTAAAAAAATAGGATTTCATTCTAATTTTCTTTTAGGAATTTTTAACTGTACTCAACATGATTTCAGCTTTAGGATTGTTTGATGGATAGTTCACAGCATGTATAAGTCAGTGGGTGAGAAGTTAGCACTTCACCAAGGTATGAGACAATGCTTCTGATTACACTGTCAGACCATCTGTTATACAGAGATGATAGATTTTTAAAGCGTACCTGTCATCCAGAAATTAAAATGCACACAATATTAATTTATCCCTCGGAAGCTAAATGCAATTAAAGCCAATTATCTCACATGTACCAACTGTACGTGGTATAAAGACAGTTCTAATTTCACCTTCTTTGCCCACTGCCTTTATTTCAGACTGTACAATGGTAATATTATATGACAATGTCATGTAATCACTATCCTAATCATTTTCAGTGCACTAAAGTATATATCGAGCTGTACATAGTCTGTGATCTTCCAGCATTACAGGTTGCAGACATCGTGATGGATGACTATTTTTTAGGTAACATGCTTATTCTATTATTTATATTGTAGAAATGAAATATAAGACCTGATTTAGATTAAGTAATGTTCATTGTTGTAGCGCATACAGCTATGTGAAGCCATGTATGTTTTCGATATATGTTTACAGTTACATTTTTTATCTCTCTTTAAGCAAACTCTAAAAATAAAGAGGAAAAGATTAAACAAAAACAAAAAAGTGGCTTTGCAGTAATTTATTAGAAAACAAAAGATATGTAAATATATGTCATTATCTTCTATGGGACTAGTTAGCACCTTCTGACCATGCTGGGTCATGGAGAATTTTTTTCCGTCATATGATATTTTACAGGTTTGTTGTTTTTTTTTTATGCACAGCCTGTTTCAAATAATATCACAGAAACTTGAAGGAATTTAGATATAGATCTCAACTTGGCCATTCTAGAACCTCCTGTTCTTTCTTTTTAGCTATTGCTTGGTGATTTTACTAGTATGTTTAGAGTGAATGTTCCTGTTTCAGGCACTAACGTAGAGCCGCCATTTTGGACAGTCCAGGGGGGTCACCTTAGCGGATAACCGTTTTTGGAAAACAGAGATGGAGCTCAGTCAGTTTTATTCCTTTGCAGGTTAAGGTAAAGAAAACAGAAACAAAACAAATCCTAGGCTGTCTGGCCACTAACTAAACACATAGGGCGACATGTATGATCGCCCGATTTCTGGAGTAACCTGCGCCTCACCGGTCTGAATCCACTGTCGGACGCAAAGATGCGCTGTTAGGCGCAACCTTCGCCACTTTCGGATGCGACTTACATGAAGGGGCGTGCAGTGGGCGCGGTGTGGGTGTTCTGGGGCGGGAAGCACCACATTCGAATACTCCGATGCATGTATGATTGCCGGTCGGCAAAGTGCGGCGCATTACAGCTCCGACAGGCAGACCTAGTTGAAGGAGGTCTACCTGAGCCGGAGGAGGCGAAGTGAAGCTAGAACGTAATGGAATGGGGCAAAATGTCCTCTAGGTCGACTGTTAGAACAGTACAATAATAAAAATGAGTTGTCTATAAAATTATTTCATTAATAAAGATTAGTGATGAGCGATTACGTTGACTATCGTCATCGGGTCGATAGTCGATATCGGCAATTATCAAGACGATTTCCGATAGTCGATAATAGATTCTCGCCGATGACCATTAAAGTTTATGGGAGAGGAACAACACCTTCATTCTTACACCCAAAAAGGGCTGGAGAAGCTGGAATTAACATCCACAACAGTCAAATGGATATGTGCTACATCTTAGGCAACACACTTAGGTTATAAAAGCCACAGAAAAAAAAATCACAGACCATTCACTATCCCTGTCTTGTACCACAGCATGACCCTTAAACCTGCATTACCCACAAATTAAAAAGTGCTGGAAGGCAGTATTATTTGAACCATCATTTTACTTGAACTGGACATTGACTATCCCTGTCCTGGAACGCAGCATCACCCTTAAACCTATCTGACCCACAGATTAAAAAAGCCCCGGAAAAAGGAGTCTTTTAACCACCATTTTAGTTGAACTGGACATTGACTATAGCGGTCCTGGGCCACAGGATGAGCCCCAAACCTCCAAGATCCACAGATTTAAAAAGTGCCTGAAAAAGGAGTCTTTGAACCACCATTTTAGTTGAACTGGACATTGACTATACCTGTTCTGTACCACAGTATGACCATTAAACCTGTCTGACCCCCAGATTTAAAAAGTGCCGGAAAAAGGAGTCTTTCAACCACCATTTTAGTTGAACTGGACATTGACTATATCTGTCCTGGGCCACAGCATGAGCCCCAAACCTGCATGACCCACAGATTTAAAAAGTGCCGGAAAAAGGAGTCTTTCAACCACCATTTTAGTTGAACTGGACATTGACTATACCTGTCCTGGGTAACCTACATCTGTTCAAGTCTTCCTGTACCTCCCTTGTACAATTCAGAGGAATATTTGTATCAGCTATTTTGTGCATGCCAGTTTTTTAGTAGTGTAATTCTAGAAAACACATTTTTAAAATAGGATGGAATCCCACCACATCTTTGTTTCTCTTTTTATTAAATGTATTAAATGGGTTGTCACACTACAGGGATTGCTAGCTATGTTAAAGATTTTGCAAAAACAAGTCATTTTGCAATATGTGTCCATTAACAGTGTCCTACCTATTCCTGTTTCTGACAGCACCATCACCCTTGAGCCACTCTTTACAATTGTGAAGAAAAAAATTCCGTTAGAACCCACGTTTTTTACAATAGGGCCTGTAGTATAGCTACATTTCACAGCAACATGCCCCCCGAAAATTCTAAATATGACCCTTGAGCCACTGTTGACAATTGTGAAGAACAATTGTCTGTTAGAACCACATTTTTTATAATAGAACCCGTAGTATTACTGCATTTCAAAGCAGCATGACCCAAAAAATTAAAAAATGACTTTTCAGCCACTGTTAAAAATTGTGAGGGAGAAATGCCACTTAGAAGCCACATTTCTGTTCCAAAGGACCATGATTATAGCTGTATCTCACAGCACCATGACCCCAAAAAATTATAAAAATGACTTCTCAGCCACTGTTAAAAATTGTGAGGGAGAAATGCCACTTAGAAGCCACATTTCTGTTCCAAAGGACCATGATTATAGCTGTATCTAACATGACCCCAAAACCATTGACAATGCGAAAAATTCTAAAGATGAAGTGAGTAAATGGAATATGGTTTTGTCATGAAACCTTGGTGTCTTTTACAGTCTCCTCACAGCAAAACCAGCAAAATGAACTTTTAGGAACTGAGGATAAAAATTGCATTAAGAAATTATCATTTTAAAAAAAAGTTTTCAAGAGGACCATTTCTGTTTGAAGAGGAATGTGAAGTAGACCAGCAACTAATTGGTGACCTCGGCAATTGGGGCCACAACATCATCAGAGATCCATGCCTGATTCATCTTAATGAAAGTCAAACGATCCACATTATCTGTGAAAATCCGGATGCGTTTGTCTGTAATGACTCCTACAGCTGTGCTGATGGTCCGCTCAGATATGACGCTGGCTGCTGGGCAGGACAACACCTCTATGGCGTGGAGAGCGAGCTCGGGCCATTCATCCATTTTGGATACCCAGAAGTCTATTGGGTCCGGAACACATCCAAAAACATCGGTGTTGAGACGCAGATAGTCGTGCACCATGATCTTAAACTGGTCTCTGTGTGTTGTATGTGTGCCCTGCATTGCATGCGTTGGTGAGGTGGTAAATAAAGATTGCCAGAGGTCACCCATTAGGCTTCTGCCACATTGCCTGCTGCTGCCGCTACGGCTACGTCACTGACGTTGTTCCACCGTGACATTTGAAGAATGTGAAGCAGACAAACAGATGTCTCCAGTTGATCAATCAGCAAGGTCTCCATTTCCTGCATTTTATTCTCTATTTGGGTGGGTGGAAGGAAAGTGCTGAGTTTTGTTTTGTACCGGAGACCCAGGAGGGTAGCCCCCCCAGTAACGTGTTTCTTTTTGTGGCCCTTAATGCAGGATCATGTTGGAGGAAAGGTTTGCTCCAAGCATTTTGTGAGTTACCCTTGATTCCCCCAAACCCTCTGGGTGGGGGGCACTGAAATGTCCCCCCCTTTTTTTCCTCCTCCACCTCAAATTCGCGCCAACCTTTTTTTCCAAGGCAGGGAGGGTCGGAAAATGTCGGGCCCGGGAAATTTACCTCCTCCCCCTCCTCCTCGCTTCCTGGGGCACGTTCAACCGCCCGACTTGCCTCAGATGAACACCTGAGACTGAGGCGCCGCCTTGCATAGCCTGGACCCCAAACCACTGCCTAATGAAGACCGATAAAAATGAGAAACTGCGGACCTTGTGGGGTTCGAGGAGAGAAATGCTCCATGTCCGCTCTGGCCGTCTCCTCCCCCGTGCTGGGGGGACCTGATGTTTCAAGTGTCAAAAGATGTTTTCCAGAACTAAGATCACCACAATGCTAGCGACAAGGGGATTGTCCCCCCCCTGACAATTTTGGTGGGTTCTTCAAAACTGGGAAGGATGGTTAGAGCTTTTTACCTCCTCCACTCTTTGGGGGCCAACACCCCCGAGGTCCCCCCAAACCGCTGTTGTAGGCCACGTGTCATTCGTATGATAATGGCTTGCACTGTGCCCAAACGCGGGGGCATGTGGAGGGTGGAATTCCACTGTTTGGCCAATAACAATGAGACGGTTGAGGGAGGCCGGCTGACGCTGCAACGAAACCAGGCGGGACGAAGAGGGTCGAAAGGTGGGAAATGTGATTCAGACCCGAGCCTTCCTAGCAGGGAGTCCAGCCGGGTTTTTGGGTTTGGGCTTTTAGGGAAGTTTTGGACGACAAATTTCATGACTGTCCAGGCAAGGGATGTGCTCCAGCCTAATTTAAGGGGGCCCCAGATTTAGAAACCCTTACGCAACCACCTTGCTTGGAAAAGGTTTTGTCACCCGGGCCCTGCCCCTCGAATCGTTTGGGGGGGAGAGCCGTCCACAGCTCCTGACCTGGTGTGGGGGGGTCTCCAAGAAAATTTTATTTAAATCAGGGCCCTGGTGTCCCCTGGGCACGTGATGCCATCAATGACCTTGGGGGAAAGAAACCCTCCCATCTTTCCGGGCTTTTTTTGAAAGAGCGTTTTGGGGCCGAGCCTAGAGCCCCCCCGGGGTCACCACCAATAAAATCCACCCAGCAACCCAGTCAAAAGGATATGGGGGTCAGATGGACTTTTCCAGACCCCCAGAGGGCAGAAACCCGCGCTTGAAATTTTAGATGACACTTTGGCGGGCCAGGGCGGGGGAGGGGTTTTTCTGGCAAAAAAAAATGCCTGCCCCGGCATTTTTGGTTTTTGGGGGCAGGCAAGGGCCATGATGGGGGCGGAACCCCATCGGGTTTTCCCCACCAGACGGAAAGGCAACTTTTTTAAAGGGTTTTCAAAACCCTGGAAAATGCCGCCCTTTCCCAGGTTTTTGGCTTTGGGGAATGGTTTGGGTTTAAAGTTTTTCCCCCCCCCCCCCCCTTTTCCGGTTCCCAAAACCTGGAAGACAGAAGGTTTACCTGCTAGACTGGCCACTGTAGAGAAACCCCAAGCCCTTTCAAACGGTTGGAAGAAGAATGGGAAAGGATGGGAGAAAGGGAGGGTGTGACATGGTTGGAAGCCCGGCATCAGGGGGTGGCCTTTTTTGGGGCCAAAGGTTTTTCCCTCCATTTAAAACTCATGCATTCGCTGCATGTAAACTAGCCCTTGTTGGTGGGGTTTAAACACCAAAAGATTTTTGGCCTTCCACTGTTTCGTTTTACGGCAAAGGCGGGAAATTGCATCGCTGGGGTGAATCAGAGGCTTGCTCAAAAAAGGGCCCGGTTTTAGGGGTTTTCCTGGACCTTTTCGACGGCAAAAGGGCGAGGAGGGGATGTTTCCCGCTGATCGGGGCCCGGGGCGGGAATCTTTTTCAGTGGACTTCTGCGGCCCCCGCCCTTCCCTTTTTGAGGCGGGAAGCCGTGCGAAAAACCCCCCATCGTCTTCCTCCTCGCCCAGTGATGAAGCGCTGGGCAAGCGCAATGTCGCAAAGGGTTTTCCGCAATTTTCGTCTTTCATCATCTTCAACACAGGTGACTTGGTGGGCCCCTGAAATTCTGCATCCAGTAGCTGTTTGGTTTCCCGGGCAACAGGAAAAACTGCAAGAATTTCCGACCGCCCCGGGTTTTTTTTGGCCGTTTGGCCCGGGTTTCCTTCTCCTCCCTTTTTGGGCATCGGGAAAAACCCGGGGAAATCAGAGCAGACAAAATCTTCCTCTTTGGCTTCTTGGCTTTTTGGGAAAGGGGCCCTTCAAAA
The DNA here is from genome assembly GCA_025379985.1 of Phyllomedusa bahiana. NCBI lineage: Eukaryota > Metazoa > Chordata > Amphibia > Anura > Hylidae > Phyllomedusa > Phyllomedusa bahiana. Next base: position 22,971 of record JAODAL010022833.1, on the reverse strand, counting down.
CCCAACCGCATTTGTCATCAAAAGGGTTTTTCAGAAAAGGGAAATATCCCCGGGGTGGGGGGGCCAGGGGTTGACTTTTGGGGGCCCTTCCCTTTGTTCATTTTTGGACGGATGCTGACGATGTTGATGACAACTTTTGTGGCCGCACTAGGGGGGGTGAAAAGGGTAAGATGCTGGATGCGGGTTTTTGCAAAACCCCACTGATAAACAGATTGGCGACGCTTTTTCTTTAAATGAGATTCCCCGGGGCCCCTCCCCCCAGGATACAGGGGTTTAGGGCCCCCTGAAACCGAGGATCCGCGGGAATCCGTGTTGTCGCCAGCACTGGAAGGGGGCATCTTCTCTCGTCCCTTCTCCCTTTCCTTTGTCCTACACCCGCTTTTTGCTCGCTTACCCCTGCTTTTTCGCTCCATGTTCAAAAAGGGATAAAAAAAAATTTAAGAAATTTTAAAGGGAAAAGGAGTTTTTTGGACGTCTCTTTTTAAAAGACGGAAAATCACAGCAATTCTTAAATCCCTCAAATTTTCCCTTACAGTCAGTGGGTTAGAAACTGAAAATTTTTCTAGCGAAAAACCGTAAAAATGCGGTCTGGTGGAAGAAACCTTTAAGAAAAAAACCCAACGGGGATTTACAACTGCCCAGTAGGACGGGAAATTTGGGTATTTTTTTCAACAAAATTACCCTTTACAAGGGGCACTATCTGCCCAAACGGAGATTAAACCCTACCCAAAATTTAAAAACTATTAAAAAGTTACACGGTTTTAAGAAATTGCATTTTTTGCAGAAATGACAAACGAGAAACATTGCTAAAAATTTTTTCCTATCAAAATTGTCTACAACGTCCCCCTTTTTTAAAAAAACTAGGGCCGCCCCCTTTTCAATACGGGCAATTTAAAATTTTATACGGATAACAAATGGGGTCTTTGAAACCAATAAAACACCAACAGAAAACAAAAAAATTTTTTTCTGTTTTAAAAAATTTAAAGTAAAAGGTGGCTTTTTAACAAAAACTGGGCCGCACCAAAAGTAAAAAAAAAACACCTATTTGAAATGTAAAACGGATAAAAAAAGGTTTGGGTTTTGCCCCCCCTTATGAAAATACACCTCCCCTTTTTACTAAAAAAATTTTTTTTTAAGGGGAAATATAAGTACAAGATGGGTCTTTCAAAAAAAAAGGGGCCCTGCGCCAAATTTAAAAAAAAACACTTAAATTAAAATTTTGTGTAGGGATAAAAAAACGGGTTTTTTGCCCCTATAAAAATACACCTGGGGGGTGACTAGAAAAGTTTTTTTTCCCTATTGTAAGTACAAAGTGGGTTTTAAACAAAACTGAGCTGCCCCAAAAGGGGTGTTAAAAACATTTTTAATTAAATGGGGTTATTGATAATAATGGGTTTGGTTTTTGGCACCAAATGAAATAAAAACACCAATTATTAAAAATTTTTTTCTGTTTTGGTTTTAATAGAAAACAAGGGGGTTTTTAAAACAAAAAATGGCCGGCAAAAAAGGGTGAAAAAAATTTTAATTTAAAAAATTTGTTTTCGGAAATAATAAAACAGTTTTTTTTTTTCCCCATTTATAAATCACCGGGCGGTGACTAGAAAAAGTTCTGTATCCTTTATAATAAAAAAGTGGGTTTTAAAACAAAACTGAGTTTGCCCCCCAAAGTGAAAAAAAAACTAATTAAAATTGTGTACAAAAAATTTAAAAAAGGTGAGTTTTGCCCCCTAAAAAATTTATACCTCCCAGTTACTAAAAAAGACCCTGTATCCTAATAAAAAGGTTACAGGAGGCACAAAAAATTACAAGGAAAAAATTTTCCCCAAAAAAAATTTGGGCCAAAAATTTTAAAAAAAACCCTTTTCAATCCCAAGGGTCAAAGCGTTTTGTACTGCCAATACCCAATCTCCTTTCCCAAAAGCCTCCCAGCCTGTCTGTCTGCTTTTCGCCCTGTACAGCGCTAAAATCCCTTCTTTCAAATTCTCAGCCTGACAATAAAAACTAAAATTTTCTTTAATCTACCTATTTTCCCTTAATTTTCCCACACCCTAAAAGCATAGTTGTCTGTGGTTAACAAAGAGAACTTTTGGTCGCTGAGCCGAAATTGGAGAGGACCTAGAAACCCGCCCTCCCCCTTTTATGAACCAAAACACACACTGATGCTAAACCAAAAAGGGCCTTTTCCTAGGGAAAAACGGGGGTCATGTGATTTTTCCACCCAAATCACAACCTTTAACACACCCCAAAAAGTCATGAGGGCACCACCCGCTCCCCCTTTTGCTCTATTCTTAAGCAAAATTTGCTAGCTGCCAAATGACGGGAAAAGTGCCAAAAAGGGGCGCGATTTTAAATGGGATTACCGAAATTTTTTAAACCAAAATTATCGGGTGATCGGAAAACTCCGATCAATTTAAAAACCGTGCCGATTTAAAACTTTTTTCGTTTTAAAATAATCGCTAAAACACTAATAAAAGAAAAATTTATCAAATTTGGGTTAAAAAACGATTAAATGATATTAAAAAATTTTGAAAAATTTTAAAATTAAAAAAAAAATGTAAAAGGGATCGCAAAAGAAATAAATCTCACCCTTTCATTTCCCGGTGAAAAACATGGAGGTTGATTCAAAAAATATTTTTTAAATTAGGTTTTTAAAAAACATTTTTACGACATGTATGATGGGGGAGTTGCGCCTTTTTTCCTGGCCAAAAAACTGCCCACCCTTCACTTGTCCGAATCCCCGGTAGGTGCAACCTTCCCCCCATTTCGAATTGCACCTAACATGAAGGGGGTGAATGGGCGGGGTTGTTTTTGGGTTTGGGTTTTTGGGGAACCAAAATTCGAAAACTCCAGGCTTTTGGATGATTGCGGGCCAGCAAAGTGAGGCGCATTGCACGTTTTAAACAGGCCCGACGGGACGGGACCTGGTTTTAATTTTGGTCTATCTGAGCGGAGAAAGCAGAAGTGAATGCGCGGTTTTCTTGTAATGCGTTTCGAGTTTAAAACTAAAACCCAGTAAAACTACTCCTTAAATGATTGGGTCAACAAAGAATAAAAAATTAAGCCCAAAAATTTTTTTTTTTCCCTTTTTGGGGGAAAAAACAGGCCCCAGCAACCCTTTTGTTTTTTATATACTAAAAATTTGGGGGCCCATAAAACTTAAAAGCAGCCCCAATAAATAAAAAAATTGTTTTTTTATGGAAAATGTGAAAAAAAAAAAATCTTTTCCAACCTCTGTGCAACATCTGCATCTGGTGATGTTAAATTAGTGTAATTTCCACGGACTTTGGAATACATTTTGTAGTGGATATTTTTTTTCTTTGAAGCTAATATATATATTGTCATTAATGTTATTGTAAAAAAATTATTAATACATTGATTTAATTTTTCCAGCACTTGGCTATTTCGGTTTATTAAGTAAATCATTTATTTGACAAATGCATTTTATTCTTCATACTGTGTAATGTATTTCCGACACGTATTTGCAATGTAATTCCGGAACAGATTTAGAAACTGAAATACATTCCCCATTATTTACTATGGGGACTGTATCTCCGACCCCAAATCCTTCCGGAAATTACATTGCAAAACGTGTCACAAAGTGTGGCACCCTATTTGCAGTGTAATTACGGAACAGATTTTGTGCCGGAAATACATTACACAGAATGAAGATGAAGAATAAAATGCATTTGTCAAGAAATTAATTACTTAATAAACCGACATAGCTAAGTGCTGGAAAAATTAAATCAATGTATTAATAAATTTTTTACAATAACATTAATGAGAATATATATTAGCTGCAAAGAAAAAAATATCCACTACAAAATGTATTGCAAAGTCTGTGAAAATTACATTAATTTAACATCACATAAGCCAATGCAGATGTTGCACAGAGGTTGGACAGAGGTTTTCTTACGCATTTTCCATAACAACAATTTTTGATGTATTTGGGCTACTTTGAAGTTTAATGCAATTCAGTATATACAAACAAGGCTTGCGGGGAAACCTGTGGTCCTCCAAGCAGGTTTTTCTATTTTTCCGGGGCTTCGTTCTAGACTTTATTTACAGCCGTATTTATGTCCGGAATTACATCCGGATTTCCAAATAGGAAATCCATTGTAAGCTAATAGTTCATTATTTTAGGCACATTTGGTGATGTTTTTACGGACGTAAATACGGATATAAATACGTCTAGAACATAGCCCAGGGAACAAAGAAATCCTGCTTGGAGGACCACAGGTCCCAGCAACACCGGTGCTGTGTTGACTCTTGCTGTAGATACTAAATAGAATACAAGGTGAAAGAAGAACAAATACATTTAACAGAAAAAAAAAAATCGCATCTGTCCAATATCTGCATTGGCTTATTTGATGTTACATTAGTGGCATTCTCTCCCTTTTTTTTAACACCTTTTCTAGGTGATATTTCTTTCTTTGTAGATCATATATATATTTGCTTTCATTTTAATACATCAAATTTTTGCCTACATTGAAATAGATTTTATACCACGTTTATATTTATCTTTATTCATTTATTCATTCATTGGAAAGACAACTATTTTTCCTATTCACTAACATGCTTCATGCTTTTTCATGCATTTTCCAGCCTTGGGCTTGATTCGTAACAGAAATTTAGGCGCAGTCCTTCTGCGCCTAAGTCCCGCACTGCGCCTCACACACTGGCGAGGCGCAGGGAACTTTACACCGCATGTATGAGCGCACTTCAGACGCCGACATAAATGAGGCACCGCTTTCACTTTAGATCAGGCGAAAACGGCGCGCCGATCTTCATACATGTCGCCCTATCTGAAAAAAGAGCTAAAACCTTCTAAAAACATACATCAATCAAATCACTAACAACGTGTTTGTCGCCGTGACCAGCACAACATCAGGAATTGGAATATTGAAAATTGCCGGGAAAGACAATAATTCAAATTCTGTAAGCTCTTCTCATTGGTCAGCAGAAAGCAGCCAATCAGAATAAAAGCGACAGTGACCTATTATAACCTATGGAATAGTATTGACCAATCAAATGAAAAGGCGGAACAGTTAAAAATACAGTAAAAAATGCAGTAAAGAGCTGATTGGGTTTAATTAGCGGGGGCTTGGCTATCCCGGCCAATCAGAGTGCGAGCTACTTTGTCCCATTGTAGTCTATTTAGAGATGGGGGCAATGAAATCTCAGCTCCGTGAGGCATGGAGTACTAGTAAATAAATAGTTTTTCTTAAGTGTAAAACATTCTATGTAAAAGAGCTAAAACCTTCTAAAAACATATATCAATTAAATCACTAACAACGCGTTTGTCGCCATAACTAGCGCTACATCAGGAATTGGGATATTAAAAATTGCCGGGAAAGACAGTAATTCAAATATCTGTAAGCGCATTCACATTGGTCCCAGCAGAACCCAACCAACAGAATAGTATCAAAGAGAACACTATAAAACTATGGAGTATATTGACCAGACAAAGAAAAAGAGGCAGACATAGCGTCAAAATTACAGTAAAAATGAAAGAAAAGAGGCTGATGGTTTTACTAGCGGGGCGCTTGGCTATCCCCGGACAATCAGAGTGCGAGCTACTTTCTCACCATTGAAGTCTATGAAAGATGGGGAAAATGAATCTCAGCACGTGAGGCATGGAGTAATTAGTAAATAAATTGTTTTTATTAAGTGTAAAACATTCTCTGTAAAAGAGCTAAAACCTTCTAAAAACATACATCAATCAAATTACTAACAACGTGTTTGTGGCCGTGACCAGCGCAACATCAGGAATTGGGATATTGAAAATTGTCGGGAAAGACAGTAATTCAAATTCAGTAAGCGACTTCTCATTGGTCGGCAGAAACCAACCAATTCAGAATAGAGCGACCAGTGAACCATTAAAACCTAATGATTAGTATTGACTAAATCAAATGAAAAGGCGGGACAGTATCAAAATACAATAAAAAATGAGAAAAGAGCTGATTGGTTGAGCTAAGCGGGGGCTTGGCAATCCCGGCCCAATCAGATCGAGCCAACCTGGTCCCATTGTAGTCAAGTAGAGATTTGGGCAATGTAAAGTATATGTAATAATAATTTCTCAAAGAAAGGTAATATGGATAACAGATTGGTTGGACCAGGCGGCAGATATGAATCCACATCATATGTATTTGGGTCGATTTTGAGTGTAGCAAGAAGAACCCCAAAAAGTTTATTACTGTCTATGGAAAAAAATTCTAGTACTGTGATATGGTCTGGGGAGAAGAGTAGCTGTCCTGCTTAGCCCAATCAGCGGTGACTACTTATCTCATAGAATTCTATGGGGAAAAGAAATTCAGAGTGGGCGAGCTCTGTTGTGATTGGCTGTTTTAAAGAGCGCGAATATTATGGGCCAATGGAGAGCGAGCGACGCTCTTATGGTTTTTTCTAATGCAAATTTATAATAAAACTGTACATGGAGAAATAAAAATGAGAAACTCACAAGTTGTACCGAATAGAGATCCAGCGATTGTGTCAATCTATCGTCATCTAATCTAGATAGGTCAATCGGCAAAATATCAAGACGATATTCCGAATCGATAAAGATTATCGCCGATGACCAATAAAGTCATGGGAGAGAACAACACCTTTCTTCTTACACCCAAACAGGGTGGAGAAGCTGGAATTAACAACCACAACAGTAAAATGGATACTTGCTACATCTTAGGCAACACACTTAGATTAATAAAAGCCACAGAAAAAAATCCAGACCAATTCACTATCCCTGTCCATGTTCGACAGAATGACCCATAAACTGCATGACCCACAAATTAAGAAAGTGCCAGAAGCAGTATGATTTGAACCATCATTTTACTTGAACTGGACAAAGATTAACCCTGTCCTGGAACGCGAGCATGACCGCTTAAACCTGTTTGACCCACAGATTAAAAAGTGCCGGAAAAAGGAGTCTTTAACCACCATTGTTGTTGAACTGGACATTGACTATACAGGACTTGTACCGCAGCATGACCCACAAACCTGAAGATGACCCACAGAATTAAAAAGTGCCCGGAAAAAGTTAGTCTTTGAACCAACCATTTTAGTTTCACTGGACATTGACTAGACATGTCCAGTATCGCAGTATGACCACATTAAACCAGTCTGACCCACAGAATAAAAAGTCCAGAAAATAGGAGGCTTTCAACCACCATTTGTTGAACTGGACATTGACTATACCTGTCCGGGCCTCAGCATGAAGCCCCAAACCTGCATGAACCCCCCGATAAAAAAAGTTGCTGCAAAATGAGTCTTTGAACCATCATTTAGTTGAACTGGACATTGACTATACATGTCCTGTAACCTCAGTATACCTACTCAAACCTTCTGACCCACAGATTACAAAGTGCCGGAAAACAGGAGTCTTTTAACCACCATTTTTAGATAACTGGACATGACAATACTTGTCTGGGCCACAGCATAGCCCCAACCTCTAGACCCCCCCAGATTAAAAAAGTGCTGAAAAAGGAGTCTTTTTGAACCACCAATTTAGTTGAACTGGACATTGACTATCTGTCCAGGGCCACAGCATGAGCCCCAAACCTGCATTGACCCCCATATTAAAAAAGTGCTGGAAACAGGAGTCTTTTGAATCACCATGTTAGTTGAACTGGACTTGACTATACTGTCCTGGGCCCTCAGCAAGAACCAACCCATACCTGCATGACCCCCAGATTTAAAAAGTACTGGAAAAATGAGTCTTAGAACCACCATTTTCAAGTTAAACTGGACATTGACTATCCAATGTCCTGTACTGCAGCATACCCAAAATCCCACACAGGTGCCCTTATGGACCAACAACAGAAAATTTTCTCAATAAGAAATAAACTATATTAAAAACAACGTGTTTTCCATAACTGCTGCTGCCTAGAGCAACTTGCCATACTACTGAGACAACTAGTTCCACGTGACATAGAATGTGAAGCAAACGAAACAGATGTCCCCCGTAGGACAACGAGCCGTCACTGAAATCCTTCATTCTACTAGTCAAGTGGGATTGAGGAAATATACTGGTCAGGCAGGAGAAGCAGTAAAACGAGGAACACGCAGGTTATCAGCAGGCATGGCCTTAACTACAGTGGGTGTGGTTGATAGCAAAGGGGCTGGCCGTCCGTCATCAATTAACACGCAGTGTACAGCTAAGGTGTCCAAGTTACAGATGGTTGCGTAGAAGAGCCAGTCTGGTGCTCGACATCTATAAGCACGCAGTTTCAGCTAGCAGTGCCCGATTTACAGTGGGTGCGTGAGGAGCCCAGGCAGGCGTCCGTGCATCCAATACACTGCAAAAAATGCCCTTATGACGCCGCAGCAACGAAAACATTCTGCTGAAGCAGAGAAGCAGAAGCGGAATGGAGATCTAAGACCTCCAGCCTTCCTCAGTACACAGGACAAGACCTGGGTAGCTACTAGAAAATAACAGCCTCTACGAGAGCTCTTGCCCCCCGTATGAGAGCGACCAATTGAGCTTCATTGGAGATCTGGTGTTAGACGCACCTGTTTCCACACACCCAGGAGCCATTTTTCCTTGGCATTCTATTTCTCTTCGTATTTACTCAACGATTTGGAGGAAATTGTCTCAGTTCTTGGGTGGCGAATGTGCTCCATATACAGGGATTTGGCTAGTTATGTTATAGATCATGCAAAAAATTTGCAGAACGATGCTCTCACTCTAGGGAATCGGTCACCGCAGCCTGCCGGCAGGGGAACGCGGGCGTGACATGAACGCGGCCGGGTAAGTTTACTACCAGGGCGGAACCCCGGCTCGTCCGCGCCATCGGCGCACCCGACCCGGAAGTCGCCCGGAGGGGAACCACGGTGGCGGCCGCGGCCCGCGGGCCGGGAAGCGGGGGCAGCCGCTACGAGGACCAGTAGAATAGCTGCATTTCACAGCAACATGCCCCCCAAAAATTCAAAACATGACCCTTGAGCCACTTTGGACAATTGTGAAGAAGAAATGTCTGTTAGAAACAACAATTCTATAGAATAGGACCTGTTAGTATACTGCAATTCACAGCAAACAGCCCCCAAAAATTCAAACAAACAGACCCTTGAGCCACACATGACAATTGTGAAGACAAAAGTCTGTTAGAAACCACATTTTTTAGATAGGACCAGTAGTATAGCTGCATTTCAATCACAGCATCATGCCCCCAAAAATTTTACAAAACATGACCCTTGAGGCCACTCTTGACAATTGTTAAGAACAAATGTCTGTTGGAAACCCACAATTTTTTAGAATCAGGACCTTAGCATAGCTGCATTTCACAGCAAACATACCCCAAAAAAATTCAAAACAAGACCCATGAGCCACTCTTGACATTTGTGAAGAACAAATTTCTGTTAGAAACCACATTTCTTTAGAATAAGGACCTGTAGTATAGACTGCATTATCACAGCAACATGCCCCCAAAAATTCAAAACAATGACCCTTGAGCCACTTCTTGACATTGTGAAAACAAATGTCTGTTGGAAACCACATTTTTTAGATATGACCTAGTATCATAGCTGCATTTCACAGCAACATACTCCCCAAAAATTCAAAACATGACCCTTGAGCCACTTCTTGACATTGTGACGAACAAAAGACTGTTTGAAACCACATTTCTTAGAAAAGGACCTTAAGTATAGCTGCATATCACAAGCAACTAATCTCCATGCCCCCAAAAATTCAAACATGACCCCTTGAGCCACTCATGACAATTGTGAAGAACAAATTTCCTGTTATAAACCACATTTTTTAGAAAAGAACCCTGTAGTAATAGCTGCAATTTCACAGCATCATGGCCCCCAAAAATTAAAAACATGACCTTGAGCCACTCTTCGACAATTGTGAAGAAACAAATGTCATGTTTAGAAACCACATTTATTAGAAAAGACGCTGTAGCATCGCTGCATTTCACAGCAACATAGCCCCCAAAAATTCAAACATGACCCTTAGCCACTCTTTGCCAATTGTGAAGTAACAAATGTCCTGTTAGAAACCACATTTTTTAGAATCGACCTGCAGTATAGCTGCAATTTCACAGCATCATCAATGCCCCCAAAAAATTCAAAACAACGACCCTAGAAGCCACTCAATGAACAAAATGAGTAAGAACAAATGTCTGTTAGAAACCACATTTTTTTAGAAAAGACTTTAGCATAGCAGCAATTTCACAGCAACCAACCCCCAAAAAATACAAAACAATGACCCTTGAGCCACTCCATGACATTTGTGAAGGACAAATGTCGATTAGAAACCAAATTTCTTTAGAATAGGAGCCAGTGTCATAGCTGCACTTCACAGCTACATGCCCCCAAAAAATCCAAAACAAGACTCTTGAGCCACTCTTTGACAATTTTGAAGAACAAATGTCTGTTAGAAACCACATTTTTTAGAATGGACCTTAATATAGCTGTATATTCCACAGCACAAGCCCCAAAAATTCAAAACTATGACCCTTGAGCCACTCTTGACAATTGTGAAGAACAAACCAAATGTCGGTTGGAAACCACATTTTTTTAGAAATAGGACAAGATAAGTTATACTTCATTCCCACAGCAACATACCCCCCACCCAAAAATTCAAAACATGACCCTTGATCACTCTTGACAATTGTGAAGAACAAAATGTCCCTGTTGGAAACCACATTTTTAGAATAGGCCAGTAGCATAGCAGCATTTTCACAGCAACATACCCAAAATTCAAAACTTGACCCATGAGTCCCACATCAAGACAATTGTGAAGAGACAATGACTTGTTAGAAACCACATTTTTAAGAAAAGGACCTGTAGAATAGCTGCAATTCACAGCATCATGCCCCCAAAAATTCAAAAACATGACCCTTGAGCCACTCTTGACCAATTGTAAGAACAAATTCTGTTAGAAACCACATTTTTTTAGAATAGACCGTAGCATAGAGCTGCATTTCACACAACATAACCCCGCAAAAATTCCAAACCATGACCCTTGAAGCCACTCTGACATTGTTGAAGAACAAACTGTCTGTTAGAAAGACCACAATTTCTTTAGAATAGGACCTGTAGTATAGCTGCATTACACAGCAACATGCCCCAAAAATTCAACAACATGACCCATGATCCACTCTTTGACAATTGTGAAGAACCAAATGTCTGTAGAAACCACATTTTTTTAGAAAAGACCTGTAGTATAGCTGCATTTCCCACAGCATCAAGCCCCCAAAAATTCAAAACATTGTGACCCTTGACCACTCTTTGACAATTGTGAAGACAAATTTCGTTGAAACCCACATTTATTAGAATATATGACCTTAGTGTAGCTGCATTTCACAGGCAACATATACCCCCAAAAAATTCAAACATGACCCTTGAGGCCACTCTTTGACAATTGTGAAGAACAAATGTCTGTAATACCACACAATTTTTTAGATAGTACCTGGAAGTAATAGCTGCCATTCACAGCAACATACCCCCAAAAATTCAAAACATAGACCCATGAGGCCCACTCCTTGACAATTGTTGAATAACAAATGTCTGTTAGAAACCACATTTCTTATAGAATAGACCTGTAGTAATAGCAGGCATTTCACAGCAAACATTTCCCCCCCAAAATTCAAAACATGACCCTTGACACTCTTGACAATTAAGAAGAACAAATGTCTGTTGGAAACCACATTTTTTTTAGAAAAGGACCTGTATTTTAGTGCGTGCATATTCACAGCAACATGCCCCCAAAATTCAAAACAGTGACCCTTGAGTTAGGAGACCACTCTAGACAATTGTGAAGAACAAATGTCTGTTATAAACCTACATTTTTTTACTATAGGACCATAGAATAGCTGCATTTCATAGCAACATGCCCCCAAAAGATTTAAACATGACCCTTGAGCCTCTCTGACAATTGTGAAGAACAAAAGTCCTGTTGGAAACCACATTTTTTTAGAATTAGGACCTGTAGTAATAAGCTGCATTTTCACAGCAACATGCCCCCAAAAATTCAAAACTGACCTTGAGTCCACCTTGCCCAATGTGAAGAACAAATGTCTGGTAAGAAACCACAGTATTGCTGCATTTCAAAGCAGCATGACCCAAAAAAATTGTAAAAATTACTTCAATTCCCTGTTAAAAATTGGAGGGGAAAGGCCACTTTAGAAGCCACATTTCTGTTCCAAAAGGACCATGAATATAGCTGTATCTCACAGCAACAATCCCACAAAACCATTGACAATGAAAAATTCTAAAGATCAAGCGTGTGAGTAAATATGGAATACGTTTTTTTTCATGAAAACCTTGGGTCTTTTAGTCTCCTCACCGCAAAAACACATATGAAACTTTTTGAGAACTGAGAATAAAAAAAAAAAAAAAAAAAATTTTTATTTGCAGTAAGAAATCACTCATTTACAAAAAAAAAAGTGTTCAAGAGGAATCATTTCTGGAAGAGGAATGTGAAGTAGCCGGCAACTAATTGGTGACCTCGGCATTGGGGCCTACAACATCATCATAGATCCATGCCTGATTCATCTGAGGAAAGTCAACGATCCACATTATCTGATGGAAAGCGGATGCGTTTGTCTGTAATGACTCCTCCAAGCTGTGCTGAAGGTCCAGCTCAGATATGACGCTGTCCTGCTGGGCAGGACCAACACTCTAATGGTGTGGCGAGCGCTCGGGCCCATTCCGTCCATTTGGAAACGCAGAAGTCTATTGGTCCGGGAACAATCAAAAACATCTGTGTTGATACGCAGAAAGTCATGCACCATGATCTTAAGCTGGTCTCTGGTGTTGATCCGGAGGCCAGCATTGCATTGCGTTGGTAGGTGGTAAATAAAGATTGCCAGAGCCCCCATTAGCCTTCTACCAACCATGCCTCTGCTGCCCGCTGCTGCCGCTACGGCTACTTTGGCACTCACTGCTCGTCACGTCGCTGGCGTTGTATTCCACCTTGACATTTGAAGAACGTGAAGCAGACGCAGCAGATTCTCCAGTTTGATCAATCAGCAAAGTCACCATTTCCCTTTCCATCATTTTACTCTCTATTTGGGTGAGAAGGAAATTGCTGATTTGTTTTGGTACCGGGGATCCCAGAGGGTGCCACGCCCGAAAAACTGTTGTTCATTTTGATGGCCTTCAAAGCGAGATCATGTTGAGGAATGGAGCAACCAAGCTCTCATGTGAGAGATGGAGCCTTGAAGTTCCCGACGCCTCTGGTTGAGGGGCACTAGCAAAGCTCATCTTCCTCATCTGCCTCCCAAATTCCACGCCAATCTCTTCCAAGGCAGGGAGGACGACGGTGTCACAGGAATACCTCCCTACTCCTCCACTTCCTCCGCTTCCTCTGGCACAGCTTCAACACAGCCCTGACTTGCCTCAGATGTGCACCCCTGAGAGCTGAGGGTGCCGCCCATGCACTAGCTCTGGACCCTGAAACCCCTGCCTAATAAGACCGTAAAATTGAGAACTGTCTGGCCATGTGATATGACGAGATAAAGCCTCCGTGTCTGCATCTTATCCGTCTCCTCCTCCGTCGTTGGCAGAACCTGAGTAACAGAGGTGTCCAACGATCGTACTCCAAGAACTAAGATCACCACACTGCTCATGCTGACAAAGGGCATCGTCCGCACTGGACCATCTTGGTGGCTTCTTCAACTGTGCCAAGGATGGTGCCGAGCTCTTTCCCCTGCCTCCACCTCACGGTGGCCAACACCCCGAGGGTCCCACTGCACTTGTCAGCCATGTGTGTACTTCGTACTGCATAATGGCATTGCGCTGCTAGCCCACAAATCGCTAGGTAGCAATGTGGAGGGTGGAATTCCAGCGTATTGCCGACGTCAACCATGAACAGTTGACGGGGAGGCCGAGCAGACGCTGCTAACGCACCAGGCGGGACAAAGCAGGTTGCGAACTGCGGTAGTCTGCGATCTATCAGACCTCGATCCCTTGCTTCAGCAGGCAGACCAACCCGGTAGGCACTTTTAGAAATTCTGACGACAAGGTTCATGACAAGTACCAGGCAAGGGATGTTGCTCCAGCCTACCGATCTTAAGGGGCAGCCAGCAGATTTACGCCGATATCGCACACCACCTTGCCTGGAACAAGATCTTGTCACCCAGCCAGAGCATCGTTCTCATTGCGGAGAGCCGTCCACTAGCTCCTGACCTTTGTGTGGACGGTCTCCAAGGCAGATTAATTTCAACAATCGGCCTGGCGTCCTGGGCCACGTGAATGCCACCGAGAGGACCATAGGGGGAAAGAGCTCCTGCACCAACCCTCCGGTTTTTGAAGAGCCGTGCGCCGAGCCTGAAGCCACCGACCACCCCCCAGAGACATCCACCCAGCTCATCCAGTTAGCTGTCCACAGAGATATAGCGGCCTTGACCGTGCCATCCTAGTCCATCGAGTCAGTGGAGAGAATGGACTTTTTCCGGACACAGATGCAGACAAATGCGCTAAGAAAATTATAGTCTAGCCACAGGCAGGCCAGGGCAGGGACGGCTTTTCTGGAAAAGAAATTGCCCCGGACGGGTATTGGGGGAGGCGAGGGCCATGACTGAGGGAAACCCACTGGCCCCAGACGGAAAAGGCAATTTTTTCCAAGGCCAAAAGCTGGCAATCCCGACTTAGGCTTTTGGCTTTGGGATGGTTTGGGAAAGGTTTTTTCTGCTCCCAAACCTGGAAGACAGAAGGCTGGTGCTAGACGGGCCTCGTACGGGTGCGGTGTCAAAACGGCGGAAGGAAAAGGGTGGGAGGGCTCTGGGGGTGGGGGGGTATTGGGGGCGAGGGTGGACGCTGAAGCGGGGGCGATCCTGACATGACCGAAGCCATGGGCACTGGGGAAACGCTTGGTGGGGGCGGGGAGGGGGGGAGGCGGAGACCCGGGGTGTGACAGGGTTGGGGGCCCCCGGCGTCGGTCTGGCCTTTTTGGCCCAAGTTTTCCCCTCCATTTCAATCATGCTTTCGCTGCATGTGACAGACATTTTGGTGGTGGTTAACCCTAAGGTTCTTCCCTTTTTAATGCGTTAGGGCAAAGGCGGAAAGACATCGCGGGGGTGAATCAGGGCTTGCCAAAAAAGGGCCCCAGGCTTGAGAGGTCCTGGACCTTTTGAGGGTGATAAACGGGACGGGGTTTACGCTGCCCGTGGCGGGCGAATCATATCAGCGGACTTCTGCGCCCGCCCTCTCCCTTTTTGTGGGGGGGGACCCGTATTGACAAACCCATCGTCTTCCTCCTCGTCCACTTTAACCCTCGCAAGAAAATTCTGGGAAAAGACCAGGATGGATCCGCAATGCGTCATCATATCTATCAAACAGGTGACTTGGTCGTCCTGACTTTCTGCATCCAGAAGCTGCGGGCTTAAACCCAAGGGCACTGCAAGGCGTTGGACCGCCCGGGATTTTTGCCGAATGACCGATTTCCTTCCCCTCCTCTGATGGCATCAGTAACTGGGCGTCAGAGCAGCTAAATAATCCTTTGATTTTTTTAAACATCCCTTTTCTGCCCCCAACCCGATTTTGTCATCAAAGGGGGTTTCTTAACAATGGTTTATCCACAGTGGGGGGTACTGATTGACATTTGGGTGCTTCATGTTGGAC
Organism: Phyllomedusa bahiana; assembly: GCA_025379985.1. Lineage (NCBI taxonomy): Eukaryota > Metazoa > Chordata > Amphibia > Anura > Hylidae > Phyllomedusa > Phyllomedusa bahiana. The sequence goes on along the minus strand of JAODAL010022833.1, from coordinate 7,410 downwards.
GGATGCTGAGATGTTGTGACGACATTTGTGGCCGTGACGGGGGAGGAGAGGGGGTTTAAACGCTAGATCAGGTTCTTTAACCATGAAGGACAGAATTGGCGACAAGTTCGTTACTTAGTTCACGGGGCCGACCGCTGACGGGCCCCGACGGTCCGCAAATGACGCCCTGGCTGGTGTTGTCGCCACCCCGGAAGGGCACCTTCTCCCGGTCCCTTTAACCTCCATGTCAAACCCCCCTCTTTGCCGCTTACCACCTGCATTTCGCTCCATGTTAGAAATATAAAAATTTGAAAAGGTATGGAATAGTTTTTAAAAAGTCTCTATTAAAAGCGGCAAATCACGCTATTTTCAAACCCCCCTAATCAAAAAAAAATTGTGGGTTCAAAATTTTTTGCAAGGGGTCTATCAACAAATTGGATGGGCAAAAGTCAAAAAAACACGTTCTTTAGTTTTTTGTATAAACACGGTTATTTTTTTGCACCTTTCAATTCACCTGTGGGGACGATAGAATTGCGTTTTAAGATTTATGTGGATGGGGTGCGTCAATAAAAAGGGGTGGCAAAAAAATAAAAAAACACGTATCTGTTTTGTTTTGTTTTTAAATACACGGTATTTTTTTTCACCTTTTAATTTACCTGTGGTGACTATGAATTGCTGTTTTAAGATTTACGGGATCTGCGCAATGACAAAGCTGGGGTGGCAAAAGTAAAAAAAAGTTTGTTTGTTTTGTAATAAAAAACTGTATTTTTTGCACCTTTCAATTCACCTGTGGTGACTATGTAAAAGCCCGTTTTTAAATTTTTTGTGGATGCTGCGTCAATGAACAAAGCTGGGGCGGGAAAAATAAAAAAAAAAGTTCTGTTATGTTTTGTATAATACACGGGATTTTTTGCACCTTTCTATTTACCGTGGTGATAAAATTGGTTTTTTTATTACTGGATGCTGGTCAATGAACAAAACTGGGGGGCGCAAAAGTCAAAAAACACGTATCTTTATGTTTTCGTATAATTCCGGTATTTTTTTTACCTTTAATTCACCTGTGGGGGCAAAAGAAATTGTTGTTTTTAAGATTTACGTGGATGTTGCGTCACTGAACAAAGCTGGGGCGCAAAAGTCAAAAAAAAGTTCTGTTATGTTTTGTAAATCACCCGGGATTTTTTGCACCTTTCAATTCACCTGTGGGACATAGAAATTTTGTTTTAAGATTTACGTGGATGCGCGTCAATGAACCAAATGGGGGCGCAAAGAAAAAAAACACGTTTCTGTTTTGTTTTGTATAATCACGATTTTTTCACCTTTCAATTCACTGGGGTGACTATAGAATTGTGTTTTAAATTACATGGAGCTGCTCAATGAACAAAGCTGGGTGGCAAAAGTCAAAAAACACTATTTTTATTTTTTCGTATAATACACGTATTTTTTTTACCTTTCAATTCCCTGTGGGACTATGAAATTTCTGTTTTAAAATTTACGTGGGGTGCTGCGCAATGAACAAAGCTGGGTGCGCAAAAAAAAAAAAACACGTACTGTTAGTTTTGTTAATACAGGTATTTTTTGCACCTTTCAATTCACCTGTGGTGACTTAGAATTGTGTTTTAAGTTACGTGGATGCTGCATCAAGAAAAAAAGCGGGTGCGCAAAAGTCAAAAAAAAACTATTGTTTTGTTTTTGTAGATACACGGTATTTTTGGCAAAAAAAAACAACCCGTGCTGACACAAGATTTGGATTGTAATTTAAGCAAGGGGATATATCAAACAGGTGGGAAAGGGTAAAATTTAAAATGAACACCCATCTAATGTATACTGTAATAAAAGTGGATTTTTGCACCCAAAAAAAGGGAAACCTCATTATAGAAATATGGTATCCAATATAAGTTCGGCGCCAAAAACCAGGAAATATTTCAATAGCAAACTGTCAATAACAAAGATATTGCAGTGCAATGTAGAAACACAGAGTCTTGGTGAACTTTATCCATTGTTCTTTATAGATAGAGCTTGTCTGTGTTCGCCCGCCCCCCCCCCCCCCCCCGCTCCCCCTGTGACTTTACAGCGGTAGATGCTGCTTTAAAATTCTCTAGCTAACTACTGTAAGCTTCCACTTACATCTGGGCGCCCTCCTGGGCCGTCCTGGGGGTATTGCGCTCCTGGATCGCCGTCTTTCGTAGGTGGAATGGCACTCAGACACAGGTTCCAGTTTAACACTGGCCTCAGCCAGTTTTATTGAGGCACATGCAAACAAACAAACAAAAAAAAAACCTCAGGCCGTCTGGCCACTGACTAACCCGTTAGCCCCCTCTTAGCCGTGGACTGGACCTAGCGTCCAGTACCACCAACGCATACACTTGCCAGTATCCAATGGCACGGCTTCTCCAAAGGGCCTCTGGGGGCCAAAGAAGCCTCTGTCTCCAGCTCCTTTGCTGCTCCACACGCTGGAAGCAGACCACGCCCCCCCATCACCTGGCATGGGAGGCCTTTAATCGGTCTCTAGAGACATACACAAAACCTGTCCTGGAATGCGGGGACAGCCACCCACCTAACACTATGGCTGTCCCAAAAAAGCCACCCCATACATAGCCGCCTAGCAGCTATTCTATTCACTACTGTAAGTGTCAGTACAAATATCCTTACTAACACAAATAGGGTGACTTTTCCCCACTGAGACCAGGCCCTCATGGCGCATCTGCAGTATGTCTTAGCTGCACACCCTCTAGTGGAAGAAACATGCGACTATCGGGGATCGCTCTGTCACATATCCCTCCCCCTTAAAAAAGGGCCGTAGGACTTTGTCACCTTGTACCTTCCTCCTGGGTCAAAGTTCCAAACCAGTGGCACCGCCCTTCTCCATATCCTCGGGGACAACATTTTCCACACATAGCTCAGCTGTAGGCTCACCCCACGCACTCATCCCAAACAATGAGCAGCCGAACAGGTCATAGCCACTTCCCCACCAGTGGCACCTCCCATGCACGCTCTGCAAAAAGTATACAGCAAACATGCTCAGTAACATCCCCAAAACCTCATCCCTGATGTCAGGTTTTTCCCCATTCAGCCAAAGAGCTTCTCCTAGAACGCTGTTCAGACCTTACTGCAATGGCCCCTTCTTTAAATGTCCAGTTGAACGCATTCCCCTGTTAAACACCTGTGTTTACTGGCTCTGTTTAGAAAGCAGACCTTCTGCAGCAATGTGCGGCGATGTTTCCTGCAAATCCCCTGTAGCTGTCTCTTCGGGAGAACACTCAACTCTATCAGGAGACTCCTTTATCTTTCACATCTTCCATTTTGACATTGTGCACTGGAGTCAATGGCAGACACATGTTTAACAGTAGGGACAGCAGACATCTGGCTGCTAATAGCACCCACCTGTAGGTCGCCATAAACCACCGGACCTACCACCTCTGTGATACTGCTAACATTGTCCTCCATAATTTTTAGGGAAAAATTATCAACCGTCTCAAAAGCGGCCCTTCCCTAGCATCAGAGGATTCAAAAAACTCTCCCCTGTCCCTCACTGGAAACCTGAGCAAACCCTCTTTTTTTTCTGGGTCTAATAGCTCACTTTTCCTGTCACTACCATCACTGCAATCCTTGTGACTATTGCAGTAAAAACTACGGGAAAACACAGCAGCCATTGGAGCATGTGACCTCCGCTGCACTACAGGTCCCAGCATGACATACCTCTTCATGCCCTGCATGTCATAATCCAGATCACAGATCCCCTCTCTGTAATACACGGATCAGGGCTCCACACAAAATCTGCCTCACCCACCCGTTTTCTTTGCACATGTTTTTTCCATCACTCCCATGTGAATACTCAACATTACACTGTAGCATGACACACTACATAGTCCACTCCACCACTGAAATGGAGACTCTCACAGAGGGTTTTGTCACTAACTAGCACACTCACACTCCTATTCTCCTCATACATAGTAGCAGAGCCCTCATATCCAGGGTTTGCCTTCTCCCTTCCAGGCAATACAGCATGTACTGCACCCAGTCCATCAGACTTGACCAGTCCATTTATTACAGTCCTGCCACTGCTCTCTGGACTCTTCTGACTTGACAGCGTATCTGCACCTCTGTTTAGCCCGTCAAGTCCTCACATAGAACATGCTTGTAAGCGATAGTCCCCATTACTGGTGTCACCCACAAACGGGAAACAGTCTTACCGGGTTCTTGGCGTATTTTGGGCATCTCTGGCTGATGTCCATGCCAAGCAGGGGTGGACCCCACCCACCTGGAACTCCATTTGCTTGCACCTGCAACCTTTCTGGCCTCTTCTCCTTGAGGGCAGTCAGGACACATTCTCCTGCTCTGTGGCACCTCCAACACGGCTCCCCTCTGCTGGTTGGTGGTAGCAGGCTCCTGCTGCTGAAGTTGGTTGCCCACGCAACAGCAGGACACAGGTCCCTCTGCAACTTGGCGCTCTAGACGTGGACTCCTTTTTCGATGGACGACACAGCCTCCTGGTCACAGGACATCCGCTCAGCAGTACAGGTGGTTTGCCCATAGCAACGGCTTTCCCCACTTCTTGCTTTGCCTCCTCCTGCACACAAACAACGTCCTCATTAACCCCAGACTGGCCAAATCTCCATCTTCATTTGAGGAAGTCTCTTGCATCTTGCAGGGACAAATTACAGTACACCCTCTGGGGTCTTCCTGTTAGATGGGCGCCAGAACATCTGCCCATTGCTCAGGTGGTAGCCTCTCGCTTAATGCCACCCGCTCAAACGCTGTAAGGAAGACCTCCACATCTTCCCCTGCGGTCATCTTCCACATTGGGCCCCCCCGTACACCGTCGGGCTCTCAAAATCATCTTCTGCAATCTTCCCCTTTGGGGACACAGCCTTTTCTCCGGTCTTCAGCTGTGCCTGGAGCCTTTTATTTTTCCTCCCAATGGGGGCAGTCAGCTGCTCAGACTCCTGCATGGTCTGCTTCAGCTGGGCAAGGGTTTCTCCATGGCCAAACAAAAAAAAAAATTTCACCAACAGCAAGAGTCTTTTTAGACAGCACAGTCTCTGTATTGGGGTTTGTCCCCACTGTCTCTCCAGAGACACTCTCCTGTGCACTGAGTGCACTGAGGCAGCCTTCCCACACAGGCAACAGCTGTATACGGGTGTGTCGCTTCAAAAGCACCTTTGCTTTCACCAAGCTAATGTTCAGCAGTCCAATGTAGACTGCCGCTGTCGTATTCACAGGGAATTTTTTTCTGCACCACTTTATGTACAGTTAGTGCCAATCCTTGCCCATGGCATCCTCCACCATATGTAAGCTTCCACTTACATCTGGGCGCCCTCCTGGGCCGTCCTGAGGGTATTGCGCTCCTGGATCGCCGTCTTTCGTAGGCGGAATGGCACTCAGACACAGGTTCCAATTTAACACAGGCCTCAGCCAGTTTTATTGAGGCACATGCAAACAAACACAACAAATAAAAAACCTCAGGCCGTCTGGCCACTGACTAATCACGTTAGTCCCTCTCTAGCCGTGGACTGGACCTAGCGTCCAGTACCACCAACGCATACACTTGCCAGTATCCAATGGCACCGGCGTCTCCTAAGCCTCTGGGGGCCAGAGCCTCTGTCTCCAGCTCCTTTGCTGCTCCACACTCTGGTAGCAGACCACGCCCCCCCCCCTCACCTGGCATGGGAGGCCTTTAATCGGTCTCCAGAGACATACACAAAACCTGTCCTGGGAAAGCGGGGAGCCACCCACCCAAACTATGGCTGTCCCAAAAAAGCCACCCCATACATAGCCGCCTAGCAGCTATTCTAAATCACAACTGTAAGTGTCAGTACTATATCCTTACTAACACAAAATAGGTGGCTTTTCCCCACCGAGACCAGGTCCTCAGTGGCGCATCTGCAGTATGTCTCTAGCTGCACACCCTCTAGTGGCAGAAACCTGCGACTATCGGGGATCGCTCTGTCACACTACATAAAATCTTCAAATCTCTAATCTAACTAAATTGGAAGGATCACAGCTAATTGTAGAGGTTTCTCTGTTTCCCGAAATAGACTAATTTCGCTGAGCTGTTTGGCCACAGGCAAGGGGCGACTCCTATTCCTATGAGCGCTGAAGACACTAAGGCTGAACAAGAAACGCGTTCTATGTAATACGAGGGTCATGTGATTTTTCCAGCCAATGCAACCATACACATCCCAGTCATGACGTCGCAAACACATCTCCCCCCTGCTCTATTCTGTAATCTGATTGCTGGCCGCCAAAATTTCAGGAAGCGCCGAAAATGGCGCGATCTTAATAGATGATGCACAGATTTAACCTTAATTTCGCATGATCTGAAAATTTCATTCCCATAAAAACCTTGCCGATTTCAACTTTGCGATAAAAATCGCTCAACACTAATGACAAACGACAACAGTTACAAGAAAATCAAAATTGTCGTACAAAAGTGGCTATTTGAAAAACTAGGGCCACACAACGTGCAAAACACCTATTTAAAAGTTATACGGATAAGAAACGGTGTTTTTTTTCACCAAAGAAATACACCGACAGTAACTAAGAAATTTCTTTTATCCAAATTTAAGTAGAAGGTGGCTATTTGAAAAAAAAAACTGGGCGAACCAAAGGGCAATACAGCTATTTAAATGTTACGGATAAATAAAAGTTGTTTTTTGCACCAATGAAATACACAGCAATTACTAGCAAATTTCTGTATGGTAATATAAGTACAAGGTGGGTCTTTGAACAAAAATGGCCTGCCCCCCAAAGTGAAAAATACCTAAAATTTAAATTGGTACAGATAATAATGGGGGTTTTTCGCACCTATGAAATACAACAGCAATTACTAAACAAATTTCTGCATCCTAATGTAAGTACAAGAGGGTCTTTGAACAAAACTGGGGTGCGCCAAAGTGAAAAAAAACCTAAATTAAATTGGTACGGATAATAAAAGTGGTTTATCACCAATGAAAAAAAACAGCAATACTAGCAAATTTCTTATCTAATGAAGTACAAGGTGGTCTTTGAACAAAAATGCCTGTGCAAAGTAAAAAAAACAATTAAATTGTGTACGGATAAAAAAAGGTGTTTTAGCACTATAAAATACACTGCAGGACTAAAAATTCTGTATCCTATTGTAAGTACAAGGTGTCTTTGAACAAAACTGGGCTGCACAAAAGAAAAAAAAAAAATAATTAAATCGTGTAGGGATAATAAAAGGTTTTTTTTGCATCTATGAAATACACCGCAGTGACTAGAAAAGTTCTTATCCCATTTTAAGTACAAGGTAGGGTCTTTGAACAAAATGGCTGCGCCAAAAGTGAAAAAAACCTAATTAATTGTGTACGGATAATAAAAGGTGATTTTTGCACCTAAGAAATACACCTGCATGACTAGAAAAGTTCTGTATCCTATTTTTAAGTACAAGGTGGGTCTTTGAACAAAACTGGG
>JAODAL010022832.1:30000-63890 GCA_025379985.1 Phyllomedusa bahiana | reverse complement strand
TTGATTCCAATAAAAAAAAATACCCCTCTCGTTCACACGAGGCATATTTCCGCAACGTTTTTTCGCCATGTAAATACGATCGGGAGGCGTATTTCGCGACGTAAATCCCATAGTAAAGAATGGGGAATGTATTTACGACGCGATATACGTGCCACGTATTTGAAACTTATTTCGGGACGTATTTACGTCCGCAAATACGCCCCGAAATAAGCCGTGTGAACATAGCCTTACTGTCCAGACCCCATCAGACAGGGAAGAGACACAGTCATTGGTGTGGGCTTGAAGTCTCCCTCTTCAGGGTGTGACCACCAGGGAGATGTTTTTATTAACAAAAATCTTGGTTATATCCCCTTACATTCCAATACAGATGAAATATCACAATCATGAATTAGCAGAAAAAAAAAACATACCTGACCGATCAAATTCATATTTGGCAAAACTTACTAAGAAAGGGTAAAAGAAAATATAAAGTGCATCACACGACTGCTCCGAGGCACTTGTTGACTAACTGCAATTATAGCAACGTCATATGTACAACAGCATTGGTATAGCCTTATTTGGGATACTTCATTTTCTGTTATTTATGTTTCTTTATCATCCATCTCAATTGAACTGCTATATACTGCTATTATTTTTTGTTTATATCCATGATATATTATTGAGAGTGCATTTTTTTTTCCCTTGCACTTTTTGACATTGCGTCTGCACCATTTGTGGCACTTTGTGCTATTGCACAATCTTTGACTCTCTCTCGCTATAGCGATATATATATATATATATATATATATATATATATATATATATATATATATATATATATAATCTATATACAGCTCTGGAAAAAAATTAAGAGACCACTGCAAAATTTTCAGTTTCTCTGATTTTTATCTTCAATGTTAAATTTTTGGAGAAAAATGTACATTGTTATTTTATTATGTAAACTACTGACAACATGTCTCCGAAATTCAAAGCAAAACATTTTGTATTTATTTGCAGTAAATGAGAAATCTTCAAAATACAAAAGAAGAAGCAGCAGCAGAGCTGTCAGACCTCAAATAATGCAAAGAAAACAAGTTCATATATATTTAGAAACAATAAGGCCTCATTCACACGGCTTAATCTGGGACTGATTGGAGCCGTACTGGGGGCCGTATTTGCGCTGCAGTACGGCTAGAATCCGTCCCAGTAACTACAGTAATCCGCAGTTCTCATTGAGAACTATGGATTCCGTCGCTCCTCCCCGCTCGGCGAATCCAACGGGCGGGGAGAAAGTGACATGCACATTATTTACGGCGTGTACGCGCCGTGAACAATGAGTGTCTTTGGGGCCGGCGAACGGCCGGCCCCCCGCCCCCTCTGCACGGCAGCCGGTGTAATTGCGGGGCGAAATCCGTCCCCGCAATTACGCCGGCAATAGGCCGTGTGAACATTGCCTAAGACTAATGCTTTAAGTCAGGAAGAGTTCAGAAATCAATATTTGGTGGAATAACCATGATTTTTTCATTCAAAGTCCTTTTGGCCTATTCCTAGCACTTGTTTTGCCATCCAGCTTGTCCTATTGCAAGAGATTGTGAAGACCACAGCAGTGTTTTTTATACTTTCCTTCAGTAAATAAGATTTGGTTCAGGTGATCACCTCATCAGAAGCACATTAAGTAGAATGAGGTGGACTTTGGTTGGAATTCAGCTGACACTGGAATGGAACGGCCGTCAGACATGTAGAGAGGCTGATTGTTAGAAAACTGTGCAGTGGTCTCTTTTCCAGAGCTGTATATATGCTGGCTTTTTATCTTTTTATTTTTTTCATTCTGGTGTTTTTTGTCCCCCATAAAGATTCACATTCATAGTTTCATTGATTTCGGATGTCCGCCGTTTTATGTGTACAATAAACCACAAACTAAAATATCTCAATAGGAACCCTATAACATAAATATGAATGGGGCCTTATTTTTTTCCCATCTAAAGCATTCTATTTTACATCTATTGCCTTAAATAACAGACTTCTGTCCCAGATACCGACATAAGATCTGCCAGTTGCAATCTTGAAAAACACTTTCTAAAATTATGTTAAATACTCATGTTAAGAAGACAATAGGGCGGGGCCGGGGGGGGGAGGGAGGGGAAAAAAAATCAATAAAGTTTTGTCAATCAGATTGATGTTCACAAAGAAGCCTGTGAAGTATAGGTTACAGGTTACTGCTATTGGCACTAGACCACTTATTGAGTGCAGCCTTTGGTGTCAATGGGTCTGTTGGAGGCCATAACCCTGGCGACCTTTAATATATATACGTATCATTATCTAATTAACAATGACAGTGCATGTCAGAATCGGACAAAGGATTTGAAACAAGGCTATACATATGTGGTTGGCACATGGAACAGGATTAATGCCTCATAACCAGACAATGTCTATGTATCTTCCACACGCACAAGGCCTAATTTTCTAAGTCAATGCTCCATAGCATGTCGGATATGCCATTTTTTTTTTTAGTCCCCAATACATATTTGGATTTATTTACCAGAGGACCCAAATTTAAACAGACTTAGGTCTTCTGCAAGTAACAAACAAGCTTTCTTCCACATAGATTAAATTTACTGCTTGGGTTTCCAATCAAATAACAGAGTATACTATATAAAAATTACTAATTTATGATCTTAATTTCCTCTGACGTAAACACTTTCTATAATTACTTACAGCTTTCCGAAACATTTCCCTCACACATAAATACAATAGTTCATTAGATAGATGCAAAGAAGACCAACATTTTATTAGTATTATTATTATTATTTTTTTTTTTGGGGGCGGGGGGGGGGGAGTAAAAATGAAGCCAAAATCCAGCTTTGCCCACCGTAGATATAGAAGACTGAAGCACAAAAAACACACCTCAATGGAATAACCCTGACTAGTTAACCAGAAACAATCTAGGTATACATCATCGTAATAAAATAGTACTTATAATGCCCCCATCCCAGGACAGTGACCATAATAATGCCTCAGAAAGGGAGAGCGCCTATATAGCCGTGTGGAGATTCGAAATGGACTTTTTGCACTCCACGAAGCATCTGCATATCACAATTATGGGAAAGGAGCCGAGAAGCTCAAGCGCCCTCTGTTGGATGTAACAAATCCTCAATCTGCTTTTGAGCCACTGGGTCTTTGGAAAGCAAGAAGGAATATTTAGCCAAGCCAGCATCACCCTTCTGTATACAGCCGTTTCAGGGTTTTCCCACTCGGCCAAGCCAGCATCGCTCTGCTCTGTAAGGATGAGGGGCAAAACCCCAAAACGGCTGTACACAGATGGGTGATGCTGGCTTGGCTAAATATCCCTCCTTGCTTTCCAAAGACCCAGTGGGTCAAAAGCAAATTGAGGATTTGTTACATCCAACAGAGGGCGCTTGAGCTTATCAGCGCCTTTCTCATAATAATGCCTAGCATAGTGTCCACTCCTAATCCACAAAACACAGGCTGGACCAGAACTCCCAAATTGAAGTGATCCAACAGGTGCCTCCCATAGCAGTAATATGGAACGACTGCAATCAATATGAGAAAGGAAGAGAATGAATGGTGGAATACTTCCGCTAGTGTAGTAATAGCCACACTTAGTAGTAGTTTGCTCAGAAGAGATTGCTCTCTCTTTAATCAATGACGTTCACCCCATACCTTTAATAATAAATCTTTATTTAGAATAATAATCTTTATATAGCGCCAACATATTCCGCAGCACTTTACAATTTGGAGGGTGTAGGTGCAGACAAAAGAAATACATTGCACAATGAAAAGCTACTTACAGATGAGACACGCGGTGAGAGGGCCCTGCTCGCAAGAGCTTACAATCTATTAGGGTGTATGGGGAAGACGAAGAGTACTATTGCTAGATTTACAATGGTCCAGCCATGTGACAAATATGGGGTTGTTTTATGTAGAATTCGGATGGACCTGCCACCCAGACAGTACATCTATATACAGTTACCTTCCAGTAATAGCCACACTGCTGAGTGCAGGCCGATGACACGAACTGGGTGGCACAGCCCTCTTCTCCACAGGAGCTACTTGATCCGAAAAGGTGACTGTCCTCCACCTCATGCCTGAGCAGCAGGAACTGCTAGAAGCCGCTAACCACGGCCCCCATTGTGCTCGATAGTGCCAGCATCACCCTGTACCTTCCTTTAAAGTGCTCCAATATGGGTGCTGAATGCAGCTGGAGCCGCCCCCCCCCCCCCACCTCCCTCCAAACAGACAAACACCCACCCCGAGCAGTTTGTAATGAAAATTATATTATATTATATACATATATATGCCTTAATGCGTCCTGTGTTGGTTTCGAAGTAAAAATAATGCGGGAATGTAGCTGACCTGATGTATATGTTATACACGCAAACAGAGCAAGGTGAATATTCACTGAATAGAAGGAACAAAATATATTTGTTCAAATATTGCCTAGAGGACTCGTGTCCGTAGGTCGATCGCGTAAACATGGATACGGTCACGTGTCAAAATTCCATGGATGATGCCATAATCTCATCAAGCATATGTCCATGTCATGGTCCAGAGGCCCCAGGCAGTAAACTATTTCTAAATACGGACGGTCCCCGGGTTACAAGCGTGATAGGGACTGTAGGTTTGTTCTGAAGCTGAATTTATATCTAAGTCAGAACAGGTATAGTTATTAAATGTAACTCCAGCACAAAAGTTTTTTTTTGTTTCGGATAGTGCAGGGAAGGGTTTTTACATTTGTTTTGCTGCCTGTGACCCTGTTAAAAAGACTTCACCTCATGTGCTGCTGTGGCATGCTGGAACTTGTCAACAGCTACTATCTGTTGTGGAACATGGAACTACAAGTGCCATCATGCCCCATAAGCCTCCGTTTGTAACTAGGGAACAGATTTAAGTCGGAATGGTGTAAGTCAGGGCCTACTTGTAGTCATGTCCAGTTTAGCGAAGTAATAGGATGATAAACAAAATACAAGTGGTAGACAAAAGAATATAAAAAAAAAAATATGAAAAAGGAAGGCAGGGAGCAGGATAAGAGGGAGGGAAAAGGATATCTTTTTAAAAAATCCCTTTAACTCCCTACCCGACCAGCAGGAAGGCCAACCTGAAAGCGGTGACCCCAAACTAGAGAGGCTGGGCCTAGAGCGCCCTGTGTACTAAATAAAACAGTGCTTTTCCCATACAAAAATTACCCTCCACCAAAAAAATAAAATAAAAAAAATTTACAGTAATTTATACAAGGTTTAATTTATTGCCTGTCCAGTCTGTTATTCCTCTTAAACTGCTGCCGAACGGAAAAAAAAAAGCCCCATAAACTAAGTCAAATGATCTTTTCTAAAGTACAACTGGTTCATAACCGAACATTTTAGCCATTATTACCAGTTCGGAAAGCTGTTCCTGGTGAAGTGCTATAGAAGATATTCTAGATTTGCAGGTAACGGTCTTAATGGGAGATTTTAAGACTCTGAGGGAGAGGAAGGAATGGGAATATAAATTAATGCAAAAATTTAAAACTCTGCAAAATGGGTTAAATATTCATGCCAGCTTCATGTCAAGCTATGTGTGAACTGTGAGTGCAACAAATCTCCTCTGATTGCATATAAAGATAAGATAAATAATTACTGATCACTCCCGTCACGCCTCACAAGTTTCCAGACTGTTTAATTCTTGACAGGTTGTAAATAACTGCTGTAACTATATTTTGCATTTTGTTATTTTTAAGAATTCTAAGATCCTTTGAAGATCCATGTCTTGTGTGTATAAAAAGTTTGTGTATTTTCAGTTTGATGTATAACATCATGTCTGAAGAAGGGAGCTAGTCCTCTCGAAAGCTCACTATCAAATATACTCAGTTAGCCTCTAAAAGGTATCGCCTGATTTCTTCACTCTTCTACTACTTTCTATGGCTAACACGGTACAGCATTATACTACTAGCATTATACATTTAATTATGCAGGTTTTCTAACTATTTTTGGCTTACAAACACTTCAGCAAAATACGACTTAAAAAATACTGTGTGAACGGAGGTGGGGAACACTACTATACTGAAGCTTGGTTTGTGGGACATCTGTATTTTCAGTGTATAGAATTATTCCTAGCCAAATATGGACAGCAGGTAGACAAAAACTGCAATGTTTTACAGACCCTCAATCAGGAGGTTTCAGAATATAGATTAAAAGGGTTTTCCCATCTCGCTACTTCTGCTGCCAGCCATAGGGAATGTAGATGTGGTCACATAGGGTTTGGCTTTACTTGGAACTCCTATAAAAATGGATGGAGAGAGCCATGCCGCTCTATAACTTGCAGCTTGCACATGATGGGAATACCTCTTCACCTGTTCGATTTTGTAGAACAAACAGCTAATGTATGACGCCAGCTTAACCTTTTAATGCCCTATTTTGGGCCTTAGATGGGTAATCTCACTACAAAGATTAGCTTTCAACATGTAGGGAACTAGAAATTAAGACTTTTCCCATACATTGCTTTGTCAAGGAGGGGAGAGATTTGATCTGCTTTGATTTCATACAGGTCTCTCCGATTACAGACCTGCCCTCTCCTTTGCTCTCTGTCCTTTGCGTTATCGGATAGCAAGGAGTTACATCACCACAGGTCGGCACACAGGACTGCCAGCAGCTTGAGAACCGTGTTGATCTCTAACAAACAAAAGGAGACTAATTACTTTTGCTTACTTTAGAGCAGAGAGCTTCAGCGCTCATAGAGAAGATCTCCTGCTCTCATGTCAGTGCAAAAGCTGTGAATACAGAGCGGATATGTTAATCAGTGCTATAGAATATAAGTTTACGGACCTCTTATATTATTCAAACCAGATGTGCTGGAGTGAATGGTTGGGTCCATTCCTCCTCACCCTTGCATCTTCGAGATAGAGAGATCACTGCTTGAAATTCTATAAAAAAAAAAAAAAAAAATTTACAATTTTTATTATGCTGTAATTATAGCCATAAAACGCATAACTCTCAAGCTGGAGGAAGGGGGATGTCCCCAAAACATTGCGGTGTTGCGCACACTTGAGGAGTCGGTCATGGCCGCAGGACTGAGAAAGATCGCGCTCTGAAGCACATGTGAATTACCTGAAGATACCCCAAGCCAGGAGATCTATATAAACCGCAAGTGCAATAGTACTGTTTAAACTTTATATACGGCATAGAGATATGCGTTTTATGGCTATAATTACAGCATAATAAAAGTGTTGTCAAGTTTTTTATATAAATTTAAGGAGTGATCTATATATATGCTATGAAGAATCAGTGCTATAGAACCACCCACAGACTGATCAGGAAGAGAGAGGAAGCATTAATGTAAAACGGCTTGCGGCTCAATGAAACACCGTGGCGAGATAACCCCTTTAAGTACCAACCGTTTTCCACTCTCCGTCTCTCTAATGTAGCATACCAAGAGCCATCATTTTAATTTTCCAATGATAACTGTAGAAGGGCTTGTATTTTGCACATTTTGACATGGTATATTTTTGGTGTACTTCATTCACTTTAACAATTTTAGCGGGGTGAGCACAAACAAAAAAAGAAAAAACCCACATCAATTCTGCCATTGTTTTTCTGTATGTTTTATTGTGTTGTGTTTGGGGAGAGGTTAATCTGGGGCTGAAGCACAGGTGTCAAACTGCCGGCCCTCCAGCTGTTGGGAAACTACAACTCCCATCATGCATTTGTATAATCTATAACAGTGGGCATGATGGGAGTTGTAGTTTCACAACAGCTGGAGGGCCGGCAGTTTGACACCCCTGGGCTAAAGCATATAGACAACTATGTATATCATTGCATTGTCCAATTCAGGGCTGTGGAGTCGGAGTCGTCATAAAAGGGACAGACTCAGACTCCCAAAATATATAATAAGTTGGTCCAGTTAGTTTGATGCAAAGAGCAAGAGGAATTGGGTCCAGCCAGTGCTGCTGCTCCCATATCTTCAGCCTCATCACATGAGGAGTGTAATTGATGACATGGAGCAGGCAAAGCGCTGCCCCAGGGGAGAAGATTCCGCTCCCAGGGCAAACAGATTTCAACAAAATTTTTCACCTGCTTTAAAAAAAAGTAGAAGAGTTCAACCATTCATCAAAACTGACTGTGGCTGAGGCAATTCCTTTATACCCTGACATTGTTAGAGATGTTACCCCTGTGGTCACCGCTTTGCCCCCAAGTTAGTGTAGCGAGGCCTTTCTCTAGCCTGGAAATGAGATCAGATGTGAGGTCATGTATGCAGAATCTGATGGAGGCAATATTATTTCTCAGAACAAATTCAGAGACTCCACCAATGTTCCTGCAGTGTTTTGCATATTTACAATTTTTGTGTGTTCTAAAGTCATATCCAATAAATATATTTTACACTGGCAAGCAAAAGGGTAACAATGTTTTGAACTTGTGACTTTCAGGCTCCATATCGCACCATCTACTACAGCGTTGTACATGGGGCTACTTTAATTTTATATACAGTCATCTTACCTATCTTATACATAAATGTAACTTGCGAGTATTTAGCATCTGCTTAGTTCTGCAGATTCTTTCCTGTTACTGTTTTGCTCCTAAAAATCAAAATGTTAATCTTTATTATTTTGTTAGTATTTGGGAAATCCACCTTTTGGTTTTCAGCACTGCACTGAATCCTTCTGGGCTCTGAATCAGATTCAAGCAGGTCTTGACCAAAATCTGATCCCAGGTCTGTTCTACACATTCCCAATGTTGGTGCGGACTGGACTTTGATACAAATACAGCATTTTCTTCAGTTGTACCCACAAGTGTTCAAAAGATAAAACCATTGTTACCCTTTGCTTGTCAGTGTCTGTTCTACCTAAATAGCTTGATTATTGTATCATAAGGTGTTACCATTTTACTACAGTAAAGTTATCACTTAAACATGCGCCGTGTATGAGGGAGTCGGAGGTTTGGGAAATTGAGGAGTCTGAGTCGGGGCTTTGGCTTGCCGACTCCACAGCCCTGCTCAAGAATGAGATCCATTCTTCCCAACAGCTCTTACCTGGCTAATACTGGGGCATTCTCCTCTATGATAATTCTATCCAGTGGTACCTCGGCCCTCAACCACAATCCCTTCTGGAAGCTGGTTCAGTGCCGATCGGCATCAGAGTTTAGTACGTTTTCCCCACAAGGAACAATGTAAATGTATTTAAGGAGTTCTGGCACCCATTAGTGACGTTGAGGTGATCATGGTGAGCATATGGAACGCTACAAGGAGCTATCTTTTCAGTTATCCAACACTTCCATTACCCAAGACTTTTGCTTTGTTAGCACTTTTACTCTTTCAGCTGCTTCAGTGGCCTCTTCACAGCTCGTCCTGCCATATTGAATGCCTAAGACAGACTTAGGCCTACTTCATACTTGGCAATAAGTTGGTTTTTCAAATTGGCCTCATTATGCCATCACTTGGACCATCATCATCTCTCATCACAGATGTATAATTATTATCCCCTGATTAACCATATCTTGGGGAAACGCGTCGGGACTTATGTCTGTGTTCTTTATGTTTGTTACTGTATAATTTAGTTAGGGTGAGTCGCCGAGAGGTGGGGTCGCCCTTTTCGGGGCGAGTGCTCTATCTGGATAGGACTAGTATAGTGATAGCGATAGTGCTTTTTCTATTATATGGTATTATAACTGTCCAATGGGGCAACGGAGTCTACTGTGACAAGGTCTTCAGAACCGTGAGTTTTTGACCACATTTTCCTCCCTCTTATAGGGGCACTTCTCCCTGCTAATAGGTATTTGGTACAATGTCTTTTTTGCTTGATTAGCTAGACATTGTCCACTTTGCTTTTGTATCTAGGTACTGATATACACCGGGTACTTTATACATATACAGTTGCATATTTGTATAGTGGCTAATATGTGTGAGGCCATTTTTATGTATAAAGATAATTATTTTAATGCATATCTATTTAAAGATTATTGTTTTAGGAATTTTTCTTATGATCTGTGAGACGGTTTTCTATATTCCTATTATCTCTTTTTTCTGTGAGTTGCTCTTCACAGTTTAGTACACTCGTCCTGCCATATTGAATGCCTAAGACAAACTTAGGCCTACTTCATACTTGGCAATAAGTTGGTTTTTCAAATTCTGCTGTTGTTCCTATTGGTTTTTGCTTTCCTTCACTTTTAGCATTTCAATGTTTCTTGGATGCCAAGAGGACTGCATCGCTTATGCACTGTACGTATAGTCAACAAGTCGGCTCATCACAAGGTCTATGAGTTCTGTTGCGAGAAACCCAGCAGTGGAGGCGGCTCGTAGGCTTCGAGAAAGTGAGATCACAGACATCAATGCAAGCACCGGGCAACACGCATTACACAGGTCTAGAATGGTGGCAGAACAAAGATGAAGAAGCCTCCACTTCCTCCTATTTACTATGGATGACTTCCCCTACACTCTGTCACCTCTTCCAGATCACCCAGAGCATTATCACTCGTCTCCCCGGGCGAGTTCACCATTATACCCGAGGACTTACCTCCACTTGTTCATTGACCTCTTTCATATATACTTCTACCTGTTCTTACAGATACCCATCATCCTTTGCTCCATTTTACGTATAGTTTTCTTGGATGCTTCTCCCTATACCTGTATGTGATGTTGCTTAAGACACTACTAGTCGAAACGTCGACAATTGACCTCTGAGATTTGTTGTGCTTACGTGAGTTTTTGTACAGTAATCTGGACCTTTCACCTTTCTTATCGATCTGCTTGATCGATTATATTAATAAATTGCACTAAATCAGCATGACTGGAGTGCCGTGGATTTTCTATGTAATCTACTTCAAGATCGTCAAAAGAAGCGTTGGCTCGAGTTTGCAAAATGAGTAAGTATGAAAAGTGGACAGTAGAGCATTGGAAACAGGTGATTTGGAGCTATGAGATGAAAGTCAATAGACCGGGCTCTGATGGGGCAAATAGGTGTGCAAGAATCAAGGAATAAGGGGGTGAATGGATCAAGAAATTGAAGGAACTTTCAAGTTCGGTGGAGAAAGCCTGATGATATGGGGATGTTTCACAGCCAAAGGCGTTGGATACTTGACCAGGATCGATAATGGTTGCAATGCTGAGCTATATGCGAGTGTCCTATGGGGGGGTGTGTATATATATATATATATATATATATATATATATATATACACACACACACACACACATATACACACATACACACACACACACCACACGTCAGTGTTCCAGACCTGCAGGACAACAACCTGAAGCATACATTGGGATTGGTGAAGATATGGTTCAATAACAATGAAGTAGAGTTGCTGTATTGGCCCCCACAGACCCCAGACCTCAACCCAATCGAACACTTGTGGCTAGAGTTGAAGAAAAAGCTGTATTCGTACCCAAATCCAGTCTGCACCAACATTGGGAACGTGTAGAAGAGACCTGGGATCAGATTTCAGTCGACATGCTTGAATCTGACCAGAAGCATGCCCAAAAAGATTAAGGCAGTGTTGAAAGCGAAAAGATGGATTTACAAAAATACTAACAAAATAAAAATTTTGATTTTAAGAGCAAAACCGTAACAATGCAGTGACAAGAACCTGCATAACTAAGCACAGGCTAAGTAGCTGCAAATCAAATTTATGTAGGACATAGTCAGGTTTATTTTCTATAAAATGTTAGTAGTCTCACATTCAAAGCTGTAGTGGATGGTAAGATATGGAAAAAGTCAAAAGTTCAAAACATTGTTACCCTTTTACTTGTCGGTGTACCCCTGTGATATTTTATTTACAAACCTTACACTTTTGCCTAGGTTTAGATCAGAGTAAAAAAAGGGCCGACAGGTCCTTTAAGTTCAGCTATACTCAATGCCCAATGTATGCAGAACTCAGCCCAACCTACTTACTAAAGTGAGCCAAGCCCTTGGGCAATATCAATAAAATGTCAAAGTGACCTAACAGCAGGAATGAAAGGTTTCATGTAGATGCGTTGTCATGATTCATTTAATTTCATGCAATAATAGTCCGAAGATTAACAGCCAAATAAAAAAGAATTCATGTCTATTAAAGCATTCAAAGCATTTTCTCTCAGTAATTCTAAAGTAAATACAGTTTTAAGCTTGCACAAAATAGAAGTTTCCATTTTTATTTTTTGTGGAAAAATCTTCTGCACCACTTCAATTAAAAAAAAAAATAAATAAAAAAAAATGAAAAAACAAAAACTATAAAAACGAGCAGCTTTGAACGTTATTGGACAACAGGAAATGAAAAGAGCAGGAAAGAATATTGTTCATGAATCTTTTAATTAAAAGGTTTTCAGCACGAAGAGCATTAAAAGTGATCAAATTGACAAAAAAAAAAAAAAATCGGCGGGAGGATTTTTATTTAGCTTTATTACACAAATGTCAGTGCAGTCATTACATGCCCAATCGGTTTAATTTTCTTCTTTGATGAGAGCTGGGATTCAGATAATTTGGGTTTAAGGATAATATGTAACTGGAGACATTTGAAGACATCATAATGGAATTCAATTGTCCAGACATAATAGGCAATATTTTCACATTTACTGCCGTCCTCTAGAACATTAGCTGTGGAGGAAAACAACCCTCCCGTACGACTCACAGGAACTTTTTGCCTAATTTACAGAGATTACCAACTTTTTACTTTATTCATCCCAGTCCATACAAGGTTGGGCATAAGAAGCTGCAGTAAACATTGGATGACATCTGTCACATACATGATGCGCAAGGTTTGTTTTAGAGTATTTTGTCAGTTGCTAATGGGAAGCACAATTATTGTTCCTTACCGGAATTGTTTTTTTTAGATTTTTAACTCCGTTTCATCACACAATCTCTTTGAATACTTGAGTTGTTTGGCATTTGCTAGTGTTTTCGCCATATTGCATTGGTTTGGACTTTGGCTATCCTCCTGACCTCACTTCCTGTCTGCAGACTATGTACGATAACCCAAGTGCCCCAACCATTTACCTGTCTAACTACATCTCTAGCCTGCCCCTTCTATACTGCACTTTGAACATCCGCCATTGTTTGGGGGAGACCACACTGGAGGTTTCCTTCAACGGAGCTAGGTGGAGTGGAGTGTGAAGACCAGGGGCTTGTAAGGCCCTGTTCATACAACGGATTTAGTCGCGGGTATGCCAAAACCGCGTCCAAATCGCGTCTAGTTTATTAACATGGTTTCCTATGGGAAACTGCGTTAATATTCACACTCCGGGGCCGCGGCTAAACCCACGCGTGTGAAGAACTCTCCTGTTAATTTGCATGGGGGCAAACCTCTCAGTGCAAGCCACGCCCCTCCCGTGCCGAGATCACGCCCACCGCCGCAAACCCGGAGACGAGAGTTTGCGGCGTGGTCCGACGAGGTTTTGGCCGCGGCGAAACCCACGGACAAAACCGCCGTGTGAATGGGGCCCAAGTCTACGATCCTCGGTGCAAGTGTTGTGGATGGGAACAAAGGTTATATATGAGTGATCCGTTGTGTCTATTTTAATGTATTAGTTAGTATATACATATAGTAGGCACATACCTATGTAATATGGCATGTAAAAGCTCTCAGTATATCTCTTGTCACTAATGTGTTAACAAAATGGCCGCCTATAATAGTTGGTAGAGATCATCGTGTAATCCAAGATGGCTCTTCTGCTCTAGTTACACCCTGTGTCCAAACACTCCTGAGCTGTGAGGAGTGGTCTGTAGATAAGGACGTGCCAATAGACCCTCACAGCCAGGTCCATGTGATGCCTCTTATCTACTAAATTGCAAAAAGTATAAAAAGCTGCGATTTCATGAATAAAGGCAGAAAGTGTTTTTACATCATCAAGGTATGTTGTAATCTCTCTCAGTGCACCCTTTGTTATTTTTAAACTAATTTGGACCCCCTTTGAGGCTACTTCCATTTCACAAGCGTACCCCAAATCTCATGCATAATCTAGTGGAACCAACAACTGCCTTCAGTTCTGCTGCAACACAGATGTGGTCCTCAAATTCTGTCCCCCAATGCTCAAAAGCAATAGTGCCAACCACAAGCCTCTGTGTATATGCTACATCTCTATATATCCTCACTTACTGAGGGAGTCTCATGGAGGGCACACTAGCCTCTTACTGAGGGACACCCTTCTTTCAGAGGGCACACTATCCTTGGACCTCATGCGGAGATTGCACCCACTGAGGAAC
This sequence comes from Phyllomedusa bahiana, assembly GCA_025379985.1. Lineage (NCBI taxonomy): Eukaryota > Metazoa > Chordata > Amphibia > Anura > Hylidae > Phyllomedusa > Phyllomedusa bahiana. The sequence goes on along the minus strand of JAODAL010022832.1, from coordinate 49,744 downwards.
TCTGCTGTTGCAGAGGGACATGCGTCTGGGTGGTAAGCATTAACGCGTGCATTGTATGTATCTTTGATGCAGTGTTATTTTGATTACTTACAGTTACATTGGAATTGTACATTTTTTACCTATATTTTTTTGAGGTTGTGTATTATATTTTCCATTTCGTGTAAGAGTCAGCAGGTGGAGGAGATTTGTCTGTGGGACCGTCCTTTTTCAGGACGCTTATCCCGTTAAGGGCCACACCCAGGGCATAAGATAGACTAGAGATAGTAGGCTCTATCTATATCCTCTTTTGGTTATTTGTCCGAGATCCGAGACCTCTTATATTTGGGACCTGTCATAAATATTTTTTCACACACATTTTTAATTATTTGCATTAAAAGTTAGGTTTTATATTGGAGTATTTTTTTATTTGTATTGTATATTCCAATGGTATTCGGAGTCTTAGAATTCCTTCTTTCCTTGAGGTACTCATAGAAATAACCTAAGAAACGGATTTCTGGTTCACAGAGCAGATGGTGTGAGATTTAGTCTGATCAAGAAGGTGGCGGGGGGGGGGTGGGTGCTACATTTTGTTACAGAAGAAAAAGATGATCATACTTAAAGGGAATGTGTCATCAAAAATGACTCATTGTTTAACTCACATTTTTATGTTAAACACATTTTGTAGGAATTTTTGGTTATGTTTTTTTTAATTTTCCAGATCACTTTCAGTATTTTTTTAATACTTCTTAAGTCCTGCAGTTTTCACTTTGGCCTCTTTGGCCAATCGTCTGACACTTCCTGCTCTGTTTAGAGAGCTTTTCAGCAGTCTGCTCATTATCAGTAAAAGCAGGGTCAAGCAGAAAGGAGACACCATTATGTACAGATAACACAGAATCCACCAGTCACAAGAGGAGATGTCACAGCTCTCCCTCTCCTCTCCCTTCACAGTGAAAACTCTCCTATACAAGTCTATGGGACAGAAACTGTCTTAAGTCTCCTATGTGCATGAAGCTGCTGTAAAGTATCTCTCTGACTGCTGTTAAAGCAGTGCAAGCAAGAATGTCTTCCCCACAGTCATATATAGACGGCCGAATAGAGAAAGCTACAATCAGGAAATAAAAACGACAGAGGAAAAGAATATGGATCAGGGGCTTGATTTAATAAGTAAAAAAAAAAAAAAAGGAAAAAAAAAAAAAAATTGGCGACAGATTTCCTTTAAATAAAGCGCCCAGTATGTTTTTTGAGCAAACCATTGCTTGTGTCGACCCTCTTACATTTCATATAGAAGAATCTCATATAATATTTGTGGAATAGCTTGTGTCTAAATTTAGCTGAAATAACAAAAACAAGCTAATGGAAAAAACACATCGTAAAACATTGGAGTGATTTAAAATACAAAAAGAAAAATAAATAAAATTGCTCCAAATTCTAAAAGACACTTGTTGGGATCCATGTATGGGATGACCGTTAATATCGCTACAATGCCAAAAGTTAAAAGGAGAAAACACTAAGCTTTAGAGCAGAAAAACAGGCCCCGAGATCAAACTGTAGAAAAAAAATAAATAAATAAAATTAGATACAAATTCAAGCTTTAGACTGTGGTCAATTGAGGTCTAGACAAAACCCTGTGTTTGTTCACGGAGGAGTCTCCAGGCTGCTCCAAGTTTGAAAAGGTAATTGAAGTCAGTCTATAATTACTGGATTAGACACAGATGGGCTCTGTACATTTCAAGAAGGGGGGGGGGGGGGGGGAGAGAACTGTTTTGATTCATTTTATGATTGCATGTAAGGTCAGACTTTTCAAAATGCACTTTCATCTGTTAAATGGTTTCCCAAGCTCCCTGGGGTATCTCTGTGAAAACAGTGATGTTTTAAGCAATTTGGGTCTATCAGATCCTGTCTTTGAATGTAATACGCCTGCCGATTTTCTGGTATTATATACGGGCAAGTAGGTTAATTGTTACATCTCACCAAAGTCCACTTTGTTTGTAAACATAATTAAAAAAAAAAAAAAAAGAAAAGAAAAAATTTATAGAATATAAATCAACAACAAATATAGGTTCCTATATTTGATTATAGGTTAATATAGTATAGTAACCTAGAATTCAAAATACCATTTAGCTGGATAAGTTTTAGAAACAACTTAATTTGAATAACTTAAGTAAAATTTATAAATTTACACATAGGACACATAAAGCAAGACGTAATTACATGATTTCATTAAGAGTATAGAATTAACAAGTTCCATTTTTCTTTTCATTCTACATCTAGTACTTCAATAAAATACATTTTAAGAAATTCTAAAAACAAAAATAGAACTACAAATCCTAAAACAAAAAATATAACTACCACTAGAGGGCGTATGAGGTGCCCGAACATACAAGTCTACTATTGATTTCAAAAATGCTCTAAGATATTTTACAAGCTAGAATGCTTATCTACATTTCCAAATATGGGGGATTAAATGAAATATGTAAAACAATTAAAGACTGAATGTATATTTAAAATATATATATAATAAATATATAATTTTATATATATTTTGTATTATATATATGTATTCTACATATATATATATATATATATATATATATTTTAATATATACATACATACATACATACATACATACACACATGAATATGCATACTTATATTACACACATATTATCGTTTAAAACAAAGTAATTTTTTCACTGTTAAGCAAGTTAGTTTTTGGCAAAAACAAAATCTAGTACAGATATAAAATTGTCGTTTGAGAAGGATAGAAAAAGAAATGTAACGTAAAACAGAAATAAATCTAAGCACCAAGAAACATTTATAGATAACATGGAAAGCACAATATTTAAACATCCATAATTAAAATTTCAGTTAACTAAACAAAATTACATTTTATAGTAAAAGTACTAAACAAAAAAGTTTTAGGGGTGTAAGATAAAAAACAACATTTAAACAGTACCAGAAAAATAGTGAACAACGAAATGGTCTACTGTCATTTTGGGCTCATCACTTGAGATTACTACCAAGAGGACAAATTTAAATTTCTTAAAAAGGAATGTAAATATAATGTTATTTAATATACCATTGAAAGCATTCAACTGAATATCGTTAAAACAAAATATTCAGCGAAAGCTTACAAAACTTATCTTATTCTATATTTGACGTATTACGACTGCATTTGCAGTCCTACAACTAGGATACACACCAATTTCTCTGAAGATGTCACAAACCTTCACCATTTTATGCTAAATTAAATACAAGAGCGGAAAGAGGGGAGAGGACAAAAAAAAAAAAAAAAAAAAAACACACCTCACTATCCTAGAAATAGCTTTGAAGAAAAAAAAAACCTGAATGGATTAAACCCCTGGAGGTGTACATACTAATTAATGTAAAGTTGTAAAGTCCGTTTCTACTTCCACTATTTCAGCCAATAAAAGGCTTCACAGTTATTCCCAAGGGTCTCTGTGGGGATCACCACAAGGAAAAATACATATGAAAGCCATTGATATAATCCAGTTTTTAAAGGCTTCACTGCTATAAATAATGAGGCTGTCATAAATCAAAAGACCCTGTAAGCAAAGGGAAAACTGACCAATAGCATCAGAAACACTCAGGGCGACATGTCAGAAAAGCGGCGTATCCATGCCAGTTTTAGGCACAATAAATCAGTGTAAAGTGCGCCAGAAAGTCCGATCCTTTCATAAATCTGGCGTCAAAGCGCCTTTTAAGGTACATTGCGGCTTAAAAGGAGGAATCTGCCAGCTTCACTAAAGGGCATTGCGCCAACACGCGCACATACGCATTATCTTTGGTATATATATAATACAAATATGGCAATGCCACGAAGGGGGGCACAGTGCCCTCATATTTAGGCGCATTACAAAGTGTCTTGTCGGCGTATAATGCACCTAGTTTTGGTGTTCGACAGTTCATTTACAACAAGAATATGGCGTCAAGTGGTTTTGCCGCAAAATAGACCAAAAACTGGCGTCCTAGGGCAGCTATGGTCCACGGTCACTCCTCCGTCTCCTTGAATTCTATGGTCTGTACAAGACTTTTCACATTCCATTTTTTCACTTTTTTTTTTTTTTTTTTTTTAATTGCCAAAAGGATGTCTAGAAGTCGCGACTGAACCATAGGGGGGAGAGAGAAAAAAAAAAAAACTGCATATGCATTATCACCTCTTAAAGGGGGTTGTCCACAAGCCTTATTTTTTTATGTTTGTTTTTTTTTTTTTTTTTTTTTTTAAACCAAAATTTATGCTGCCGACTCCCGCTTTCTAACATTCACCCCCAGAAAAACCCAAAAGATACCTCTGGACTGCTGCTCATTCCAACGATGCATTTGCCGGTTCTCTCTCCAAGTCGTCTGTTGTCTTGTGGCTTTGGCAGAACGTTTGCAGCAGTCATGTCACCCTGCCCGACATTATTTGGCGCTTCACTTTCTAACAGTGACTTTGGGCGGCGTCATGTGACTGCTGAAGCAGTGACATTCTGTTTGGCTGCAAATGGAAGACAACAGTCGACCCCAGGGAAAAGACAAGCAGGCAAACTCGCTGAAACAAACGGCAGTCTAGAGGTGAGAAGGTTTTGTTTTTTTTCCTTTCTTGGAGTATTTTATTGGGGGCTTACTAATTTGCTTTCACTTAAAAGGAAAAAAAAAAAAAAAAAAAAAATTCCACTTCGAGGTCCTGGAGTGGCCTTGCCAGTCTCCAGACCTGAACCCAATCGAAAATCCTTTGAAGGAGCCTAAACTCCATGCAGCCCAGCGACAGCCCCGAAACCTAGAAGATTCTGGAGAAGGTCTGTATGGAGGAGTGGGCCGCAATCCCTGCTGCAGCGAGTGCAAATGTTTGACCTCTAACTGCAAACAAAGGTTTCTGTACCAAATATTAAATGTGTTTTGCCACACGATATCATTTTCATGCCTCTGTAATCCAGCTCTTAAGCTCTGTGTTGATTTTGTTTGAATTGCATTATCAGTGACACCCCGGTAGAATGCACATACACCTGGCCCTCTTCCTATCTGTAGTCAAAGCAAATAGGTATGTTTATTATAAAAAGGGGGGGGGCTGGGAGCGAAGCTACAATGCTAGCTCAGAGGTAAACACTTTTGCCTCAGGCACAAGGGATTTTTTCCTACGGTTCAAATCCCTGCAGGAACCAAACCTGTGGATTTTTTTTTCTCTTTATCAATTGAACAGACCTCATTGAGGTTTAATTTTTTTATTTTATTTGCATGTTTTGACTAAATTACATAAGGAATACAGCAGGAACGGGAGTAGATAAGACAGCACACTGGGGTTTGAAACACTCAGTAGCTGCCTGAGTGGAGAGGTTTATGTCTTGAGCATTTGTGCGAAGGAACTGATGAAGCTCTCAGCCCTGGTCGTATCCACTGGAGACCAGAGCTGTAAACAATGGATCACTCAAAGGCAGCAGCTAAACAAAAACTAGTGCAGAATCTTGTATTGCATTGAATGGTGAAATGTTATATCTTAATTTAAAACAACTTCCCACGTCAATTTTACTTCGTGGCAAAACCCACTAATGCTCCCATGAAAAAGTCTCCTACCTGCATTCAGCAGTTTCCCTCTTCCCTGAAGCCTACATTCATACAGGAATCCAGTAACCAGCCCCAGGGTCAAGCAACCAAGTAGACATTTGCTGCCGATGTCAGAGTTTTGAGTTGTTCAGCAACTACAACAAGTTAAAAGTTACTCCTGAAGATCCAACATTATCAAATATTTTTTTTTACCAATTAAAATGAGATACCGATACATATTCTTTTCTTCTTGGTAGTTTTATTTTCTGCTTGGAGATATTTTTTATTTTGTCACATGTATTGACGTTCTAGAGGAGACAGCCATATGCCTGAGCTGCTTTACGGCAGCTTCATGCACATAGGAGCCTCCGTGAACAGGAGCAGCTAAACTGATTGAAACTTTTATTTTTTCTTTAGGAGGAGTTTTCTGGCTCTCGTGATCTGGGAAGAATTCACTGTGCAGGGAGGGGAGAGGGAGCTGTGACATCTCCTATTGTGACTGGTGGATTCTGTGTTATCAATATACATTGGTGTCACCTTTCAGTGTAATCCTGCTTGTGCCGACAATGAGGAGACAGATGAAAAGTTTACTTTACAGAACAGGAAGTGTCAGGAGTTTTAAAAAATATTGATTGTGATATGAAAAATTAGACATATCTAAGAACTTTTTCTTAACAAAAAAAAAAACAAGAGTTAAAGGTGTTTTCTTGTTACAAATCTATCTGTAATGATGGGGACAGTAAAAAATAAGCACTTTTACAATTGGTTTGTATTACCCAACTCATTTAGTATAGCAGCTATGAGCTAATCTGTGTGTTCTACACCTAAAATAGCAGCCTGGGGTCGGGTCACTCCCCCTTTGCTGTGATTGGCTGCCTATTTGGTTCAACCTCCTGGTTGGGGGGACACATCCTGTGCGGTGATTGACACAGTTGAGAGGGGAGTAAGCACAGAGTAGAGGCAGCCAAATGGCTCTTCAAAGGACAGCTCTAATGCGAAGGATCTGGGCAATGCTGGATTCACTGTACATACAAGAGAGAGAAGGCAGGAGGGCAACGATCCATCAAGCCTTCTCCCTGTAGGATGCACAGCTAGAGTGCAGCTGCGGACTCTGAATCTGTGCCTGCCTCGTCCGCCCCTAGGACCAGCCCTGCATTTACCTATCCTGTATCTAAACCTATTGGTCCTCAGCCACCGCTGCAACCCTTGCCATTAAACTATTTAGATCTGCGGTGAAGGCCTAAAATCGTCTTCTAAAGGCATTAGGTTGTGGAGCTGACTGACTTTTGTGCTCATTTCTCTGAAAGGGTTACTCCGAGAGCATGGAGCGGAATTTATCAAAAATTCGCGTTCGCTCACATTCCGCGAATTTACACGACAAAAATAAACTTCGGTACCGTATTACTTCGGGAGAATCACGGTTAAAAAACAGCTTATTTCCAGGTTGTAACCAGAGCCTGCAGGGCGCTTAGGAATCGCTTCACTTTAAAATCTACCTTGGCACTTAAGAGGGCACAAAACTCACCAAAAAAAATGAAGCACGGGGGAATGTGACTGATAAACGTCATGCTCAGCGGAAAGCTGGAAAAAAAACAGCTGAGAGCTCAGGCTGGCCAACATCAGTGACAGAGTGTGGTAGGTGAGGCGGCAGACCACAGCAGCATCGAGGTCAGGCAGTGGCACAATGACATTCTGGTGTTGGCAAAAAACAGGAGTAGGCCACGCGAGTGGCACAACTGAGACAGTGTGGAGGGCACCGGAGCTGCAGCATGAGGTCAGGACAGTGGCAAAATGAATTCTGGAGTGGCAAAAACAGGAGTAGGCAACAGAGTGGCACAACGGACGTGTGGAGGGCACGGCGGCAGGAGCAAACAGCATGAGGTCAGTGAGTGCACATATGGGGAGAGATGTGGCAGGTGGGTGGCAATACCAGCCCCCCCCCCCCCCCCCCCATGGTAAAGATGGGTTGGTGGCCAGAAGGAGACAACTGCAGACCTGTGTTGGCACTAAGGCCGGGTGGCGGCATCTGAATAGTGCTGAGGCAGGTAGTTTGAACCCAGACAATTTCTCTCTGTTTGGTTGAGGGTCATGGCTGATGTAGTCTGGACGCCTGAGGCTTGGTGTGTGGAAATCCTTTGCCGAATCCAAGCTGATGCATCTTGACAAAGGTCAGTAGTTCAACATTTCCCGTGGACAAGGGGTTCTCCTCTGGGGAAACGATGGCCCCCGCACGCCACTGAACCACCGCCTCTGAGCAACACTACTGGCCGGGCAGCGACAGCTTCTACAATGCAAAATCGGCAAAGTTGCGGCCTGCGGTATCTTCTAATACTGGGCGGGGGCAGTCGTCGCCTGTCCAAGCAGGCCAACCTCTGTTGGTTCTGGATGTCTGCCTAAGGTCCTCGCTGATGCTCGCGAATGACCGCCTCACTAGGTGGGTGAAGGAAGATGCTCATCAGTGTCTCTGAACTTAGGTTGCTGCTGATAGGAAGCTGGTAATGCCTTCTACCCCCCCACACCAAACCTTACAACGGCATGCCGAGGAGTAGTACGTGATCGCTGAAGAACACCACCCGCGTCAGACCCTGTCAGAGGCAGGGGGACGATGCCGACACATGCGGGCAGCAGGCCAACTCGACTACGGAGGATTTCCCCTATAGTATTTGAGTTTTGTCCTCCCTCTCAATAGCTGGGAAAAAGGCTCCCAATATTTGGACCGGTAGGAGGGGTACCAATGGGTGGAGAGCACAGAAGTCTCATCACTCTGCCGATGCTTGACTCTTAGGCTGTCAACTAGCCAGGCAATAACCAGGACATGCTTGCGGGCCATCTGCACAAGTGCTTTGATGGGCTCCTGCCTCCATCTCCCACTGTATTCTGCCACGGTGATTGCGGGTATCTGACTCGTCTTCATCATCTCCTTCTGCCTCCTCCAGCTGCCATCCTGACTCATCCTCTCTCGTCAAAATGGGTTGGAAAAATCCATCATTTCCCAGACAATTTTTGCCTTATGGACTCCAATGTCCATCCTCCTCCACATTTCAGTCCCGACCTGAACCTCATGTGGCCGCGAGATGTAGTAGCACATGTCTCACAGTCCCACTGCTAGGACAGATTTTTTAGCATCTGTTCCAGGACATGGAACGCAGTCGGAAATGACGTAATTAATACAGTAGGTGCCTGGCGACTGACTAATAACGTGGCCTCCTCAAATGGACTCAAAACATCGGCAGGTGTCACGCATGAGCTGCCACTGGCTGACTTCAATGTTTCACAGGCGGAGTACTCTGTACGACCTGGATCATCAATAAAAAATCGGTAATGGGCCTTTCTCTGTATCTTACAGTTGGTACATACATGTGAAGGCTGGAATTCCAACGGGTGAAACATCGCTTATCTGTGTGTGTTGGGGGAGGCGGTTTGCCGCTGCCAAATCGAGGAGGGTGTTCGGCTTTGTTAGGAATGGATGAAGTGCATGCACAGTTCATGGCCATTCTTCAGAATTTTGATAGATCGGTAGGGAAGACTTCAGGAACCTTTTCCACAACCAGATTGACACCAGCGCGGACAACATGTTCCTCCCATGGTACCGTCACCCATGGTTCCGATTTGCAGTATGGCACGGATGAAAGCCACACATCAGATTTCTTGATGCATGATGCCGGAGCAGCTTCCTCCCTTGTGTGACTTTGTTCGCAGAGGCAAGCCAGGTGTAGAACCTGCGTGGACACCGCTGTGCCCTACACATGTGGGTATGATGGGTGGCAGTACTTGGAGGCCTGAGATGGTGGGGGACCTGCGGCGGACATTGGCGCTAGGTAGAGTACGCAGTTTTGACAACGTGGAGGAGAAAGCGGCGTCTACTGTCCAAGTTGTTGGTGTGCATGGGCCAGATAAGCACATTCACCCAGGGGCCGTAAAGGACCATGTACTGGCCCTGGACCGTTGTTACAGCTCCAGACGTCCGCGCTGACGTGCACCTCGGAACTAAACGATAAGCTCAAGGACTGGCCCACTTTTGTTCTACATATTTATGAAGTGCTGTTACTGCCTTTTGGAAGAAATTACGGCTTGGAACTTCCATCTCGGCACAAGCCATTTGTTCTATGAACGGTGGCAGAGTCCCCATTTGTAAAGGGAGGGACTGCCAGTACCTAAAACTTGGACAGGAGTACGGTCAGGCTTCTGCACCTTAGGGATGGGTTGGACGCATACTGTTGTCCTTTGCAATCGCCTCGCTGATCGAATGCTGGCGCAATGGAATAGCGAGGAGCCAGGAGATCTGGACGGGAGATGATGTCAAAGGAGGAAACAGCTCCTTTTCTAAGGCGCTTCCTGGGCTGAGGTGGTGGAGGCCTTGACTGGCTGCAATGGCTTGAAGTTGCCATGGGCGCTGCTGCTGCTGTTGCTGCGGCGGCAGGATGGACCACCAATCTGAGCCAGTTTCATACCAGGCCACCGGATGGTGACGCTGCATGTGTGACGCAGGGCATTGGTGCCAACGTTAGCTCCCTGGCCACGCTTCCACTTTCTGCACTACGATTCTACATATACCCATATTCGGCTCCTATGGTGTCTTACGCAAAAAACCTGCCACACCGCCGCGTATCGGATTGTACCGCCAACGCTCCGCACCGAGTGAACTACTGCCGACGCTGCCTCGCCTGAGCCCCTGTGCCGCTACTTCTTGGACCTGCGAAGCGGGGTTTTTTTACCCCGTAGCTGCTTGGCTCCCGACCTCACACTGCTGCCTATCCTGCTGACTCACGGCCACACAACCCACTTGTGGCGCGCCGCTGCCTGACGCGCAAGCTTGACGCCCTTTCTCTGACGATGATGATGGCCCCTTGCTTCACCCGGCTCCCAAGTGCGGTCGGCTTACATCATCATCTTATTTGTTTTCATCGCCAAATCGCTGTACTCATCACCGGTCTTGCTATGCAGAGGCCTAACAACTCACAACATGACCTTCCCATGCCACCTCTCCACATCTACTACTTTGACGCCTACTGCAAGAAGCAGGGGATATTGGCCCAATTTCTTAGCTGCCACATGTGGCTGCTGACTGCCCTCCTCAAAATTGTTCATACTCGGCTATATAGTGGCGCTGAGCCCTAGACCACTAGCTAGATCTCTGGCTGAGGGAACCGGTTGGGACAGAGAGGGTTGAGGACAAGGTGCGGGCCGCTGACCCGCTCCTGGGCCATTGCCAACTATGGGTGTGTTGACGTTCCCACCGACTCTTGGGCTGGGGTTGTCAGATGTCATCTGGGAGGAAGTGGATGATAGTCAACCAATCATGAAACATTGGTTGCTGAACAAAACACACGGGCCGCTAGATGACAGCGCATTGTGGCCTCACCGAGTGACCACTGCTGCGAGTCCCCTTGCTGTGCTGCGACCTGGGCCTGCTACGGAATGTTTGTGCCACTGCCACTCTTGCAGGTGCAGAGCCTGCCCACCTCTCTGTCTGACATACTGCCTTTTGGTTCTAAAATGTAAAGGACACTGTTTGATGAAGATAATCTGTATATGATAAATACCCACACCTGTATTTGATCCAATGAACCCAGTACAAGCCTTGGTACCCTTGTGATTAACATGCGCTCAACAAATGGGTCAGGAAAAAATTGACTTGTATGTGCCGTTTAAAAACTCTGTATTTTACTGATTATAAAGCACAAACAGGTTTAATTAACCTTCGGATATGAATTGTGCTACAAAATTTTTTCTGTGGCGGTGAAAAAGAAGTTTCTTTTACAGATTTTACAACGAAAGAAAAAGTTTTAAATTTAAACCCCCCTGGATGAAAAATTACGCAAAAGAATTTAGCACCCAAAAAATTTACGGGCTTTGTAGCGTGTTACATTGGTGGTTTTCTATCCCACACAACGGGGAAAAAAATTGTAATTAACTTGTTGGTTTAGGCAAAAGGGAAAAAATGTATTTTTTGCCGGTAAAAAATAAAGGGGTTTCTTTTAGTCCCCCACAACAGCAGAACGTTTAAATTTAAACCCCCTGGTTTGTAAATTGCGAAAAAGAATTGAGAAGCCAAAAATGAAGTGGTATTTGTTTTTAAATAAAAACGTGTTTTTTAAAAATAAATTAAAAAACGGGGAACGGGGCTTAGACCCCCTTTGGGAAATATTCAATGTGCTGGGGAGCAGATAGCTTTTAAAAATGTATAGGGCAGCTGACGGGACGCACACTGGACTTCAGTTTCCAAATTACCCAAAAAATCAAAATTAGAAGGGTTAAGAGAAGCGTCTTGGGGAAAAAGCTGGGGGGGGGGGAACCCCCAAAAAAATAATTTTTAAAAAAATTAAATTTTCTTAGTATCAAAAAATCTTAGAAAGCCCGCGGCAGCCCCTTTTCCCCTAAATTCAGTACAGTGAGAGGAGTTTTGACCCTCCCAGCGGGGCCCTCGGTTTTTATAGTGGGGGGGAAACGCCCACAGAATCCCGCCGGCCCTCTAAATTGGCTTCACCTCTGCCATGTCATCCCGGCTATCCCCTTTTCTTCCCCCCCAGATTTCCCTTTCCCCCTTGGTAACGCCTGTGCTCGCCCCCAAATTTTTAAAAAACCCACATTCGTTCCCCCCAAAGGGACCCCAAACTTGACTTCTTTTCGGGAACGGGAAGTTTTCCCGAAATTCTAAACAAATTTCCACTTTTCCCCCTTTCTCTAATTACACTTTTTAAAAAAAGAACCTGTCACATAGGTTATGCTCCCCTTGTGAGGGCAGAATAAGCTAGTGTCGGGACCTCCCGGGTTCCCAGCGCTTTTTGTCCCTTATTCTGTAAGATGCTGTAGTTTTGTGTATTTAAATGCTCAAATTTTGCTGTTTTGAGCCAGAAGATTAATTCGAAAAGACCTTCCCGAGTGTTTGTTTTTTCCCAAACCCCGCCCATCTGAGGCTAGCCCCCCCCACCTTTAACTGACAAAAATATTCCCCTTTTTTACTGGGGAATTGGTTTGAAACATGGGGGAATAACTGTAAAATGGGGGGGTGGCTAGGCCCTTTTGGGGGGCGGGGTAACCCCCTGTCTTTAAAAAGATTTTAGGGGTTTTAAAAAGCTCTAAAACTGCTGAAACTTAAAGGGAAAAAGGGAAACAGCGCTGGGAAAAAAAGCAGGTCTGGCCACTAGCTTGGCTGCCCCCAGCAAGGGGGGGCATAATCTGGGGTGGGCAGGTTCCCCTTTTAAAAAAATCTTCTTTGGGTTTTCCCTGTAGGGGCACTGGGCCATGTGTTTACAAAAAAAAGAAAAAAAAAAAAAGCATTGTAGCTTGGCGCACGATTCAGGACCGTGAAGTCCTGTATTTCCCCATACGTGCCCAAAAACCCTTTTCCCCAAAAATATGGAGTATTTCCAAGTAAATGCATATGGTTAAGAGTCGGGCCCCACCCGTATGTGGGGTAAAAAGGGAAAATTTTAAAGGGAGGATTACAAAATCCGTAAAAATATTTAAAATAGCAAACCACACGCAATAGTACAAGAATAAGCTACTCAATAGTACAATTGCAATATACGGTGCATAGAATATAAATGGAAGTATCCCAACTGGTGTCCATAGTGTATATATTTGTAGAGAATGCTAAACTATAAAGTAATGTCTTTAACCTTCAAGCAAAACTTAGGCTTTTTGAATTTTTTAAAGGGGTTGTTTCACTACAAGGATTGTTTTTTATTTTAAAAGATCTTGCAAAAACAAGTCACTTTGAAATTGTTCCTTAACACGTCCTACCTTTTCCCTAGATATCCCCTCTTGATGGGCTACATGTTTACAGACCTTTAAATTTCCTCCCGATGGGTTCCCCAGCATGGCACAAAGCTACGCCCGGGTTCCCTCAGCAGCTCCCACTGCAGCCCAGAAAAAACCAGAAAAATTCAAAAGAAAGAAAGAAAACGGGACTGGTAAATAAATGATGTAGTGAGACAAGCCCTTTAAGGATAAGGCCACACGGCATAGATACAACACCGGTCAGCTTCTGATTAAATAATCCAACCAGTGTTTTAGCGGTTTCTGACTGCTTGGGGAGGGCGGGGGGGATTTCTGGCCACAGTTTGCAGATCCCCATGAACATTGAACAGTACATTTGCCCTACTTGCCCTAGAACCAGGCGCGTTCCAAGTTAGACAGTAAACACGCCCCTGAATTCAAACTGAAACTAAGAAAACAGGACTGAGGGAGATAATAAAATGAGGAGACACCCCTTTTTAAAAAATGTAGGTAAATAGGTAAGAAATACATTCCCAAATCCTGCTGTTCTGATTTTGCTTCATTTGGGAAAAGAGCAGTTTGCCTGTGAAAAAGGATACGTGAAAGTGATCTCTACGAGCAAGAGTGATGAGATTTTTTTCCCTTAAGGGGTTTGCCCAAAGGATTCCTTACCCTTCCCTAGGGGAGAATTAAAAAAGCTGCTGAGTCATGCTGCTGCGGGGGGTGAGGGGGGAGGGGGTGAGCAGGGGAGCAGGAATCAGGGAGCGTTTCAAAAAGTTTCTCAAATATCCCTTTTACAAACAGGGTTCCCCTATCAGCGACAGAACCCATACAACTGACTTTTCTCCCCGCCTTGCAAGCTCCTTCTGTCCCTGTCTCGATAATGCAAAACACGCGCCGGCCAGATCGGGCTCCCTTCAGCCCTTTTTCGGGTGGTTTAATGTAAAAACTTTTAAGTAACAAAGGGGCATGTAAAAAAAGCTGTACTCCAAGGCTTCACTTTTTGAAACACAAATATTTAGAAAAGTGATTAAAACCCATTTTGGGGTTCCCCGTAAAACATTAATCGGGAAAACCCCTTTTTAAACAGCAAAAAAAAAACTGCAAGATTTAAAGATTTTTTTAAAATAAAATGTAGAAAGAGAGGGGTTGTAACCCCCTTAGATATACTAGGAAACCACAAAAACAATTCCAAGTGGGGAAAAATTTGGGAAAAAAAAAACCCCACACAAAAACAAAACATATTGCCCATGCTTGCGGGATAATTTTTTTGGGGGGTGGAGGGGGTTCACTCTCTGTTAAAATAAGTGCTCCCTGTTTTCGGGGTTGATACGTTTCCCGGGCAAGCCCAAACAGGGGTTTTTTTCATTATTTTTTTAGTACCATAAAAAAAAAAAAAAAAATATCCAAAACATTTTTCTTTTTGAAATTTGCAAGGTGGAGCCATTTGCTGCAACCAATTACTTTTCTGTACTTCTACCCACGGACTTAGGTGAGGGGCATTTCTGCGGGCTGAAATTTGCTTTTTATTGGTACCCGTTTGGAATACGTGACTTTTATGATCACTTTTATGTCAATTTTTAGGAAATGTGAGATGTCCCCCAAAAAAAATAAAAAAAATAAAAAAAAACAACCCACAATTTTGGCGTTTGGATCTTTTTTTGCTTCTATAGTGGATAAATGATGTTCTATTTTAACAGATCGGACTTTCGGACGTGACGAAAAAAAGTGTAAATTTATTTAATTTTTATTTGTAAAATGCAAATGGGGGGGGGGGGGGGGGGGTGAAATTTTCATGTTTTTTTTTTTACTTCGAGTCCCCCTAGGGTGCATGACCACTAGAGGGCTCGATCATTTATACAGAATGATGCAGGGGTCTTAAAACTGCGGCCTTCAGTTTGGGAAACTACAACCCCCTCATGCTTTATAGAAATTTAACAGTGGGATGATGGGGCTGTATTTTCCCAACAGATGGAGACCTGCATTTTAAAACCCCTCCCCAATGCATTGTTAGACAATGTTGGTGTCCAAAATGGCGGTTTACGATTTCCTGCCGGGTCCGCTAAAAAACGTTCACAAAGTTTCCCGGGCCATTGAAAAACTGATCAGAACCTCGCCATCTTGCCATGTGGGACCCGATGAGCGTGAGGAGCGGTGCCCAGCACTATTTCTCATTCATTTAGAAGACGCAGCCGCCATCGCCAAGGGTTGAACAGCTGCAACCGGTGGTTGTTAGCGCAATCCCACTACATGGCACCTTAGCGACCCTGGCACGTAAATTTGCGCCCAGGGTCGCTACTGGGTTAAAGTTGTTTCCTTACCACAACAATTAGCTTTTAACATGTGGGGCAAAGTAAATGAAGACACTTACCAAATACATTGTTGTTTAGATTTTGATTTGATCAGGAGAGAGAGAAGATTTTATTCCCCGTAATACAGATTTCTCTGGTTTCCGACCATTTCCCCCTCTCTTCCTCTCTTTTTTTAGGGGCGATTCACAAGCTGCCATTCGACTATTTTGACATACTCCCTGCAGAGTCCTAGCTCTAGCAATGGAGTTTGTTTACCTAACCAAATGAGAAGCTGTGATCTTAAAACTCTGTAGCCTTTTGGACTACATTTAAAATTCCTGGAGCTGTCAGTTTTAACAGGAATACAGGGCACAGAGCACTGCCAATAGCTTATGGAAACCCCCCAAACCCAACCCGGGATGTGAGTCTAAATGGTGTGGCTCTACAACTGCTGGGGAAAAAAAACCCCCTTTAATATGGATAAATAACTCCTAAAGTTAGGAAAAATTGCCCCAGCTTAATAAACCCCTATAAAATTAGCAGAGTAGAGAAATACTGAACAAATAAGAACAGATGAAATGTGTTACACGGTTCTGATCGCACTATAAATTCTAGTTTATTGTGCATGCAGGGTTTTATGCCATAACTACTGTAAATATATGGGGTCTCCAAACTATTCCTGGTCAGATGTGCCAGAAAGTACAAAGAATATAAAAACAGGAATTCTGCTCATAAGAATGTACAGAGATCAAAAAAAAAAAAAAAAAGTGTGTCTTGTTATAAAAGGGTTTCACATCAAAAAAAATTGCGGTCACCCTGAAGGGGAAAAGGGAAAAAAAGTTTTTAAATACCAGGGGTGGGGCGGAAACCAAAGCCCCGACTCCCAATTTCCCAAAATCAAAATCCCCCATACCGGGGCCCTGTTTTTAAATGAAACTTTACTCAATAAAATGGTAACACAGGCTTTTATCACCTTAGATCAATAATCAAACATTTAGGTAGAACAGACACGACAAGCAAAAGGGTAACAAAGTTTGATCTTTGAACACTTTTGGGGGGGATTGAAAAAAAAAGCCCCCTATTTTGGTATCCAAGTCCGTTGCCCACATTGGGAATGTGTAGAAAGACCGGGATAGATTTTGGTCAAGAGATGCTTTAATTGATCCAGAGCCAGAAGGATCAGGCAGATGAAAGCCAAAGGGGATTTTCCCCAAAAACTAACAAAATAATAAAAAATTACATTTTGATTTTAGGGCAAAACAGTAACAATGAGTTACAGGAAAAAATGCGAACTAAAAAGTAAAATTGCAAGCAATTTATTATAAGATAAAGATGATTTTATATAAAAAATTTCAGTAACTCAGTCAAAGCTTAGTGGATGAAAAATATGGGGCCGAAAGTCAAAGTTCAAAACATTGTTACCATTTTTGTTGTCGTGTAAAATTATTTATTGGATATGACTTTAGAAACGAAAAAATTGTAAATATGCAAAAACACTGCAGGAATATTTGTGGAGTCTCTGAATTTGTTCTGAGAAATAGTATTGCCTCCATCAGATCCTGCATACATGACCTCACATCTGATCTCATTATTTCCAGGCTAGAGAACGGCCTCTCTACACTAACTTGGGTTGGGGTCAAAGCGGTGACCACAGGGGCAACATCTCTAACAATGTCTGGGTATAAAGGAATTGCCTCAGCCACAGTCAGTTTTGATGAATGGTTGAACTTTTCTACTTCTTTGAAAGCAGGTGAAACATTTTGCTGAAATCGGTTTGCTATGGAGATGGGATCTTTTCCCCTGGGGCAGCGCTTTGCCTGCTCCATGTCATCAATTACACTCCTCATGTGATAAGGCTGAAGATATGGGAGCAGTAGCACTGGCCAGACCCAATTCCTCTTGCTCTTTGCATCGAACTAACTGGACAACTTATTATATATTTTGGGAGTCGGTCAATTTTATGACGACTCCGACTCCTGCAAATAGGCACCGACTCCACAGCCTTGTTAAATACATTGGTCAACAGATTTGACTTTAGTCATGGGATAAAAGATGATGTATGTGCTCCGAGTGCACACAGGTTTCTATAATTACCTGACCATAACTTGATTATCCGATAACAGGAGAGAGCAGGAGTAACGCCACCATGGACGGACAGAGCAAACTGATTCTTTCTAACAAGATTACAGACTACTGATGGTTTTTAGCCCTCACAGCACATGTACCTTGTGTTTACTGTAGATATTCTATCTCCGGCACATTCAGGACACCACTGGCCTTCTGAACAAAACTCAATGCCCTAGGGCTACTGCCGGCTTGTACCATTTTGGCCACCATAGATGTGGAATTCTTGTATATAAATATTCCCCGGAAGGATGGAGTTGCGGCATGTCGGGTGCATCTGGAGAAAGCAAAACCTCCCAACAATACCAGTCACACAACTAATGCAATTCATTCTTACCCACAATTATGTTGCTTTTGGAGAGGACATATATCTTCAGCGACTGAGAACATCAATGTGTTCAAGATGTGCATCACTTGTGCAATCTCTTTATGGCAGAACTGGAAGGACCAAGTCTATCAACATGCACCACCCAACCTATGATTTACCTTTGTTATACTGATAATATCCTGGTCATCTGGACTGCAGGTGAGGAAGCCCTACTTCCATAGTGACTTCAAGAACTTTCACTTCACCATCAACCTGAAAGGGGTTCTCACACTACATTAATTCATCTTACCTCAACCCTGTTTTCTTGGTTTCATATTTGAATTCAGGGACGTAGCTATAACGACCAGCGCTGGCTTACAATCAGGAAAGATCAAACAGGTCTGTAGCTATAGCAACCTGAGGAGCTGATGCAGCCCATACAAGAGGGGATATCACACAGATTCACCATTAATAACAGCAGAACCGATCTCCCAGTGGCCGCACATTTCTCCAGAGAAGACCACTCTATTGAAGACTTGCGAGTTGTGGTTTTAATGGGACATTTTAAGAGATGCAGAGGGAGAGGAAGGAATGCGAATATAAAGTAATGCTAAAAAAATTCAAACTTTACAATATGGCCTCAATATCCATGCTAGCTTTAGGCCACAATCATCATCTGATAGCAAACAGATAGCAGCAAGAGTTTATGATCCTCCAGTCACTCCTCACAAATTTGCAGATTTCTGACCGGTTGTAAATAACTTCTCTGCTTACATTGTATTTTGTTGTCTTGGGGAGGGGGGGGGGGGGGGTTAGTGATTTTAAGATCTTTAATCCTGAATGTTCAGTTTCTTGTGTAACATGTCCAATGAAGATAGCTAGTACTCTTGAAAGCTTAAAATCACATATACTCAGCCTCTAAATGGTATAGTCCGATTTCTTCCCTCTTGACAATGCATGGTCATTGCCCCGGAAAAATGAGCAAAATCAGGAAGTTTGCTAGAAAACAAAAATAAATAAAGACCAAACTGAAGCCAAATACCCTGTGGGGAGGAGAGCTGGGTTCTCTGGTGCCACCTTTTGAAAGAAGCATCCCTTACAGTTACATTCAACATGTTCAAGAGCCTTGAAACAAGACTAGAAATACTGTACCAAGCCCATAGTTTAGGTAGCGTCAGAGATGTCAGCTCTCTGCTCTAGAGCCCATTTGTATGTTTTTCCAAGGGAGCGCTGCGTGGCATAAGTCTACCTAAACCTTTATGGTGCTACCCCCGAGGAGAAACCTTACCCCCCTAGAAGAGCAGGGAGTTTCTATTTCTGCCCAGTGTCCCTCTTCCGCCTATGTAAACCTCTGAAGGCAGCATGTGTAAGCCTAAGGGCGCATCCCCACAGCATAGGACAAATACCGGCCGCTTTGCCGGCCGTTATCGGTCTCCACGGCCGCGGTGGTGGGTGGGTGGGGGGCGGCGGCTTTTCTCCGCGATGAGCGGAGAAGAGCCCTCCCCCCTCCCATTGAGAAGCACAGATTCCGTCCGAAAACCGGACGGAAGAGGGTGCTTTCTCAATGTTTTGCTGCCGGACAAACCGTGCAGTGGGGACTGCTGCATGGGTGTTCCATAGAGCACCAGTGTGCTATTTTTCGGCCGGTTTTTCAGGTGGTCTGAAAAACCGCAAACCGCCTGAAAAACCGTCTGAAAACCCGTGCTGTGGGGACATGCCCTAATACTAATCTAATACTAAACACTAAGATCTAATAGTAAATGGATTGATAAAAAATTAG